>WTXF01000529.1:0-15876 GCA_022496215.1 Russula brevipes | reverse complement strand
ACGCCACATACAATGGAGTCGACTCATTGTCGAAGCCTCGAGAGTGTACGTCTTGTGAGTGCTCAGTGATCAGAACTTCTGCGATGCCATCTAAGCCGTAAAGAGCCGCATAATGCAAGGCCATTCCTTTGGCTGCAAGAGGCAGTTCCGCTTGTTCACTTCCTCTCCACCAGAGCGTGCCTGGATCGTGTATCCAGACCCACACTGCAAGATGTGATTTGTTTGGGTCAAACAACCGCCTCATTCCGTGTTCCACGTTTTGTATCACATTCTCGAACCGGGCATGGTCAATCCAGTGCTCCGCAGCATATTCCACGAGAGGAAAGTCCTTTAAGTTTTCTCTGGTGACACCTTTGGGCAGGTGCAGCAGAATGCCCAGACAGGATTGCGCGACCAGGGTATGAGCGGGTGTCATGGAAATATGGTAGCGGGAAATGATGTCCTTGGCTATTGAAAGGCGGTCGCAGGTCAAATACTCCTTCACCGAGAAGTGCGCAAATTGTATCACTGAGGAATCTTCGACCTTGACAACGACCAGTAAACTGGAACAAGTGGATAGCACCGCGTCCATTGGATCTTCCGGCCGCCAATCTTCGCAGAAGGTCGGAATCGGCCCTGCCTTGAAATCAAATGCGAGAAACTCCGCCAGTTCCTCAGCATGGAGTGGCCGGAAAGCCACCGCAACACACTGCAGGAGCCGGTGCGCAAATTCCCAGTTCGCCTTGTTGATCTCTCCCAATGTGCGCTCATACGTCTCGTCCAGTGTCTCTGGTAAGTCCTCCAAGGCACGCCGGATACGTCCTGGGAGGCAGCCGCGAAGGTACACCACTTGACAATACACCCATCGGAACCTGTATCATAAGTATGAGCCAACGTCGTCAAAATTTAGGTACTGATGCCTTACATCCCATCCGCTTTCTTTGTCAGGACCTCAATCACCAGTTCTCTGATCTCCGCTTTCCATCTTCGCATCTTAGGGTCGGTGTCTGCGACGGATCTGATATAATTGTCGATGTCCTGAATTTGTCCGCTCTCGTTGTGTAGGGAAATGGAACGGAAAGTCAATGGATCGAGGACGGCCTTGATGTCGGTCTCGGGCCGGCTGGTCACGCATACGCGCAGATTCGGAAGATGTGACTCGACAAGCTCCTCCACAATCATTAAGACCTTCTCACGGGGGGACGGCATAGCAGATGCGTTCGGGCATTCATCCAAGGCATCGACGATGATGTAAAGTGGCGGTTGTCCTGGCAGTTTGATTATGTCCTTTAAACACCGGACAAGAGCATCGTCGCTGGGATGTCGCGAGCCTTTGGCATGCCCCAAGTAGAATTTGGAAAGAACGTCACAGTAGGAATCAGATTGATGACAAAGCTGGACTAGCAGAGACGAGAGCAGTGCGCGCCGGTCCTTCTTTTGCTCCTCTCTGAAATCACAATAAAAAAACGCCAACGACGCCAGCCCAGATTTGCGCATGGCGTCGATGTCCTCAATGATTGTGGAACTGGCCGACACCGTAAGTACCCGAAGTAGAAGGGCCGAAAGGTCGACATACCAAAGGATACTTTTCCCAGCGCCTGCTGTGAAAGGGGAAAACTGTAAGTCCTACGAAAGGGTAAGCGCCGAATAACGACTGACGTTTCCCATGAATCCACAGAAGGGAACTCAGTGCAGAGGATTTCCATTCAGAGAAGCTTTTGCTTTGGAGGAACCACGCCGCTGTCCCGGAGTGCCGCGATTCGCAGGCGATATTGTGGTTTTTCCATGGATCAGGGGGGGAGAGCCAACTTCGAATATCCTCTTCCACCTTGTCGCCTGCGAGAAAGTATTTTAGCGTTCCCACTCAATAAAAATAACATTAAGAAATGACCTACGTCCCGACTTGTTCAGGGCGCTCGCCACTTGCTGTATGGTTTCTAGTACTCAATAAGACACGGGACCAACCACCGACGAAACAAGAACGTACTGCTTAATACTTTGCCGTCTAGAAAAATAGATGGTCAACAACGAGCGGGCGACAAGCCGATTACGTTTTCTCACCGTCTTTGACCTCCCTCATATCCTGAGCGAGTCCATCAACCTGCTCGAGAGTCCGCGCTGCAGTTGTCCGAGATTCCTCTAGGGTGAGTCGATCTAGTATCTGCAGCGCCACTTCGACGTCGTTCTCTCCCAAAAGCTTCTTTCCGAACTTGACTGCGCTACGTTCAGCCGAGTGGTACGCCGGTGAGGACCAACTCACTCAATCGCTTCTGTTTTATCTCTTTGGTTACCAGGCCAAGAACGTGAAGTAGTTGCACCATTATTTTGACGATCATTTCGACCATGGGTCGGGAGAGTGTGACTTTGGTGTAAATTTCGAGGCGGTTCAGAAATTGCTCAACCAATTCGAGGAGGTCGACGAGTGCATCATAACAAGCATTGACGCCCTTGGCCGCCTGATTACATAGCTGTCAAATGCGTATGCAAGTAGGAGGTGAAGAAAGACGCATACAGCGAGTAGGATAGCGAATGCGGCAAATATTGGCTGCGCGGCTGGAAACGTCTGTGGCACAAGTCTCAGGGAAGTGTGGATAAATCAGTGTATTCTGACGCACTAGGCCGACAGTCCCGCCAAGGACGGTTTCGGCAGAAAGGGTATACAGGACGGAGACAACACAGTCGAGGGATTTCATGATCCTGCCGTCACTTCCTCGGGAACCACTGAAGGCTCGGGCCTGTTGTTGGAGAAAGTCTGAGACAGACTCGATGGAGTTGCAATGCTCGAGCTGCTCGGAAAGTGGGTGCTGCACCCATGTCTTGCCCGTCTGATTCTCGTAGTCACGCAAGGCAGACTCGAAAAGGATTTGAAAACTAGACGACTCGGGTGGTGCTGACTGGTCACTCATATCGCAAATGACCGTGGAAGGGAATTGGTACGAGGTGCCAGTGGGGAGAGGTGACGAGAGAAATGTGGTGGTTAAGGCTGGGGTTGAAGCTAGCGCCGACGCCGGATTTGGTTGCCAACTTGCCATCACAGGCGGCTAACTTACAATCAGACTTGTTTCGCCAACGGCATGATGAAACCTAATTCTATGGGTGGAAGGGTCCTTGCGATCCTTGTGAGGGAGACGTCACCGAGTCACCCCTGCACCGGTTTAGGGTTGCTCTTGCCCGTGATTCAATCGATGTGTCTCTTCATGTAAGGCAACGGAACGAACGTAAACGCGTAAACTATCGCCCCAAAAGATCCGCGAATCGCAGGCGTGATATGTGTCGTTCGAATCGCTTTATTGTAGAGGTGCAAAATAAAAATGAAGGGCTGGAGAAACCGAAAGAACTGGGGACAGCGGCCACATTCCGTTGACGCCTCAAGTTCCTGGACGCTGGTGTAAGCGCTGTGCTTGAGAAAAGTTACTTGTCAGATGCGCTAAAAATGGGATTAAAAGGACCGTCTGAAGTCTGAGTGGGTCGTGACGAGAGCGGATTCGACTATTGGAGCCTATTCTGCCCACCAAGGGTATTCAACTGGTATTCATTAATTCATTAGTGCTTTCTTTACCTCGCGCTGAAGCAGGCGGAGCGCGAATGCGCCTTATTGGACGCGCAAGGTTACTGCTAGCATGGAATATGCGCTCAGGGAGTGCTCAGGGCATAACGGGTGTCAGGGAGAGGCAACGAGGAACATGTGCATTGCTATTCTTGCCAGTGAGCCTAGTACTGAGGCTAGTAGGCCTGTCCCCAGACGTAGGCGGTAACATTACTGTAATATTGTCGGTGGTCATCATTGTATTTTGGTTCTTGCTACACCAGCGAATCTCAGACTTCTTAAAGTGCCCGTGGTGTTGTCACGGCTGTTAGAGCGATATCTGAACGATCTGAACGGGCCCGCTGAAAGTTGAGAGGCACATGATCATCATGATGAGGTCTCCGAGTCAGTTCATAAATGAGCACTGCGACGCTGTACACACGATGATTTCGACATCGATGCCAATAAGATAATCTCTTCGCACCATCCAAAAATTAAACGCATGTTCGTCTTATCCATTGTAAAGGTCAACCCATCTTCTCCTTCTGTCCTCAGACGCGCCACTCTCTCAACTGCTTCGCCCACAACAGGACAAGATCCCGATTCATCCCTCCCAATTTGACCTTCCCCCAGAGCAGGCCCTTATCAACGAGCTGAACAAGAAGTTCGCGAACCGCGTCCTCCACGACGTCGGTCTCTGCATTTGCGTGTTTGACGTGGCGGAGGTCGGGGAGGGAAAGGTCAGGTATGGGGACGGCTTTCTTTGGTACACAGGTGAGTCTTCCCCAAGTGTCTCTCATTCGACACTTTTGACCCGATGTCTTAGTTGTCTTCAGGTTGACCGTCTTCCGGCCCTTTCCCTCTGAGGTGATCTTGGCCAAGGTCAAGTCCTCGGACGAGGATGGCATACAGCGTGCGTCGCCTCTCCAGTGCCAATCGTTCGCATCGTGCCGTGGCTCACGAACTCGTGTTCAAAAGTATCCATCGGCTTTTTCGAAGACATGTGGATCCCGCTCATTCACCTCCCCCAACCGTGCGCGTTGTACGTCCCTACTTTTTTTTTCTTTTCTCATTTCCCGGCGTCGCACTCGCTTTTTCCACCCATGATTTCAACCGCACCGCCCACAGCGACCCGAACGAACGCGCATATTTCTGGCTTCCGGGTTCCGAAGCAACGTCGACCCACGATCTTCTAGATTCTCCCGAAGCGGAGCGCCTGTACATTGACCAAGGCGAGATACTGCGCGTCCGGGTAGAGAGAGACGAATTTTGCGACGATGAGCCGGGTCCGCCAAAGGCGTCCGAGGGCGTCCTCATAGGTGGACCAGCTCGACGCGTACCATATACGGTGATTGTGAGTCCCCAAGCTTATGTTTCTCGGCGCGAGCCTGGTGTTCTTAGCTTTGCCTCTGCAGTGCTCCATCGCCGAGCAGGGTCTCGGGCCAACGGCATGGTGGAAGGCGTCAGAGGCCACAATGGATGGAGGATGATTCATCACCTCCCTTTTGTAGGCTTGGATGACATACGAGATGAGCGTCGAGTAAAAAATTATATATTGGTAGTCTCGAAGTTCTTGCAAGGATCCATCGTATGTGGCGAAGGGAAGTCTCATGCTGGGTTCTATCATACTCCTTACCCGGCGACGTCACTACCCACCCTCTCGCTCAGTGTCCTCAATCGTCGCCCCGACGGCCAGGACCATCGCCTCGCAACCCCATTGACCGATAATGCTCACACCTAGTGGCCAGCCGTCACCTTCCGTACCAACTGCCATTGGGACGCTCAAGGCTGGGAGGCCTGCAAGCGAAGCCGGTACTGTGAGGACGTCCTGCGTGTATGCACCCAGTCCGTCGCGCTCGTCTAAGTGCGGGGCCGTGCGAACGGTCGACGGGTGCAAAAGGACGTGCACACCGTCTTTGTTTAAATCCGCTGACCGCGTGAGTGGATTGGGAACGCGGAAGACGTGCATGAAATCGTCGCGAATACGCTGCCGTAAGCGCTGGGCTTGCAAGAAGTAGTTGTCAAACGCGCTGCGAAGTGAGATTAAAAGGACCACTCGAGGGGAATTGAGAAATGTATGAGGGCATACTCGGCACTGAGGGCATATGTACCCAGTAAGATCCGCCGCTTCACCTCTGCACCAAAGCCTGCGGTGCGCGAATGTGCATACACTTCCCCCGGCGATCGCGCGATGGAGTCGGGTGGTAGGGGGACATGCAACCCATATTGAACGCCGTCGTAGCGGGCGAGGTTACTGCTTGCCTCTGCGCTCGCAATGATGTAATATGCGCTCAGAGCGTAACTGGTATTTGGGAGGGAAACAGGCAGTATGGTCGCACCGCGCTTCTTGAGAGAGCGAACCACGCGGCGGAAGGGAGACAATATGGAACTGTCGAGTGAAGCCGGGAAGTATTCCTATGTCCAGGTGAGGTGAGTAGGTTCTAATGGGGACAGTGGTTGCGAGTACCCACTTGTGGGATTCCGATGCGAAGTTTCGTGAGGTCTCCGGAATCCGACGACGTCCATTCAGTCAGGTGCTCTGAACATAAGTCCCCAGCCTTTTCACGCGCCGCTGGCCGAGCAGCTGTGGGATCCCTCTCGTCAAACACAGAGAGGGCGTCTTCGGGGGGACTCCGATAAACGAAAATTCAGATAAGATGGGCAGAAGAACGGACCAAAAACTTTGGAAGCGGAAGCGACGTCCTTGCTGATGATTCCCACACAATCGAGGCTGTCTGCAAAGATACTACGCCCCATCTCCGAAGACGGTCATTCCATTCTCCGGTGGAACATTGAAAATCACCCACCTGCTGATCACCCGTATGAAGGCTTGAGCCCGACTACGCCGCAGTAAGAGGCCGGCAGCCTGACTGATCCACCTGTATCCGTTGCGAGGGCTCTGCGAATGGAAAGCGCTGAGTCGGAGCGCACACAACGTACTGGCGGAAGGTGTTCCTTACTTACGCATCACACATGCCCGCGCGACCGCAGCACCGCTTCCACCCGAGCTGCCCCCAGCAGAGCGGCGCTCACGCTCGTGCCATTCCACGGCACTTGATGGGTGTTGGTACGGATTAATGACCGGTCCGTGGACGGAATAGACGTTCAGAGACCTGAAGGCTGTGAATGAAAGGCGCCAGACGGGGAAACACGAACGGGGCAGCAGACGTACCCCATGCCAAATTCGTCGCAGTTCGCCTTTCCGACGATCGTCGCCCCAGATGCGTTCAGCAGCTGGATGACGGTCGCGTCGAAAGGCGATCGGAAGCCTTGATCACCGGCGAAAATCAACAACGCGCGACGAGCGAGGCGAGCGCTTCCAGAGGGCTTACTTTGGAGCATGGCGGAAGAGCACGTCGTCGGCATATTTTTAGTGCATATGTTGTCCTTGACCGCGATCGTCATGCCATCCAACGGACCCTCCGAAACGGGGCTGGTGTCATCCGGGACGACATACACGAGCGCATTCACACTGGCATTCTTCTTCTCAACAGCGTGACGCCACAAAGCCTGGGTCGCAGTAGTGACGAGGGGGCGATAGAAGGAGCTACGAGGGCCAAGCGTTCTTTGTTGTTGCAGACATCGTCGCATGGCTTGGTTGCTCTTGCTTTGGCGTCTGTAAGTTCGCGGGTCAGCCCATCGAGCCCCTAACCCCAATCTTGGGTCTTTCTCTTATGTCCACCAAAACAAAATCTGCAAAGACGACAGAACGACAGGCAAAGAGAGCAAAGCACGCAGAGCGCTCTAGAGTCAAGCCAGAAAAGCAGCCTGCCTCGTCTGCATCGGGGAGGGCTCGGCATGTGTCGTTCCAGAACGCCAAACGCGCAGATACAATCGGTGACGCTCCGACAGAAACGGGAGACGCCAGCCTGACCTCAGGAAGGGAGAACGAGTCCTCGCTGCCATCTTCCTTCAAAATCATTGCCGGTTCTTACGATCGCCTGCTTTATGGCCTTCAGGTGACCGTATCGACTTCTCCACCTGAGTCCTCCGAACTCGAATGGACGCTAAAGCCGATCTTCATTTTTCCTGCCCACGTTTCGTGCATCAAAACTGTTGCCGCGTCACCGCAGGGTGGCAAATGGCTCGCGACGGGGAGCGGAGACGAGATCATAAAAGTCTGGGATCTCCGGCGGCGGAAGGAAATCGGTGGACTTATGCAGCACGAAGGTTTTGCGTCTTATGCTACACTCCCACTACCCGTGAACCGACGATCTTTTAGGCTCAATCACTCATCTCACCTTCCCTTCACGCTCGCACCTCATCTCAGCATCGGAAGATGGAACCCTCTGCCTCTTTCGCGCTCGTGACTGGGGAGTGCTTCGGTCGATGAAGGGCCACAAAGGACGTGTCAATTCGGTGTCTGTGCATCCATCCGGAAAGATTGCTCTAAGCGTCGGGAAGGATCGGACTCTGTATATGTGGGACCTCATGCGCGGGCGGAGGGCGGCAAGTATGAAACTTGGTTTCGGTGAGTGTCCGTCGTGGGGCGTTGCACCGGAATATAATTAATACTTGTCTGATTAGAGGGCGAACTTGTGCGGTGGTCCACTACCGGGTCATTACTGATCGTTCAGAGCCAAAAAACCATCACCGTCTACTCGACGGTGAGAAGCAGTTACTCTTCCTACACATCTCCATCTTACTCTGCCTCAGGAACTGGCAATCTTGCATACGCTAGAGCACACGTCTCGTATACATGACGTCAAGTTCGTTCAAAGGGTCGCTGGAGGAGGGGAGGTGGTTCTCATCGCTGCTGAAGACAAAAAGACAACTGTCTATGAGGTCTCTTCCAACTCTGAAACCGACCTTCGCCTTCGCCCCGCAGCGTACCTCATTGGGCATGGGAATCGGTGCGTTGCGGACCCCTTGTAATGCTTTCTTATAATTCAAAGGTTATACAGTGTCAAGGCGATTGATACGATAAGAATATCCCTCCCCCCATCAACTTCGCGGGATCCCACAACAGTTATCAGTACGGTATCCTCGGATGGAACAGTCAATGTTTATGATTTGTCGCTTCTACCCCCTCCCGCTCCGACGGGAACAACCAACATGCCAGAGATATCGCCCGTAGTCACATATGACTCGAAAGGCAGTCGACTAACCTGCATAACTCTAGCGGATGGTGAGATGAGCCACCCACCTGAAACCGGTGCAAAAAGAAAGCGGGAATTGGATGATTCAGACACCGAGGAGGAAGAAGCGTGGCAGGGACTGGCAGTATAAATACTCAATTATGTAATCCATTCTTTAACAGTCGCGTGTCCCCCAGCCGACGTTGAGCGTCGAGTCCGTCTGATGAGCTGCTTTGCCTGTTCTCGTCCCTCTTTCCACCTTTTCAACTCTGCCCGACGCCAGTTTTCATTCTCGTCCAGACCACATCTCCCTCGGGACTTGTCAGCGCCACTACGTTTTCGCAATGCACATATACAATCGGGCGCCGTCCCGTCTTTTCGAGAGCAAGTCGCTCGCAATAGCCCCCTCCCATGTTTTGCGGACGCCGTCAAGCATCCGGAGATAGGGAAGCACATCATAGTGCGTCAAGTTAGATACTGGTACTCCCTTCCGGCCCCGCTGATTGAGTTAACCGCAGTTTGTGTTTGGAGCATCTGCGCTCGTCTATGTCGTTGCTGCCCACAACACCAACGTCGAGACGAACTTCTGGGCAAGCTACCTCACTAGCCAGAGGCCCTGGAGCACGGCATCTCCGTCAACTGGCGACATGCGATTTGCGCAAGCGCAGATCCTTTTGAAGGTCGGGCAGCTCTGTTGTCCCTCTCCCGCATTCCTGCTCATCCGAATGCGCCCACACTCGCAGAAATTCCAGGGCAAACTGACGGCTCTGACAGACTTGCTCGTGGATGCTCCTATTGTCGCGAAGAGCATCATCTTGCACTCGTATGCGCGACTAGCCGAGATGTACCTCAACGCGTCCGAGGGGCGACGAGTTGGGTATAGCATCGCGGCGGTGAATGTGGGGATATGGGTGGCGTGGCAGATACCTGTCCTTCGGCCTTTCATGATGACCCACTTTACCCACCACCCTCTCAGCGGTAAAACGTATACAATGTTGACATCCATGTTCAGGTGAGCTTCACCGTTTCCCCTTCTTCCTGCATTGGCGTGACCAAGCATTTGCGTAGTCACTCCTCCTTTATGCATTTGCTGTTCAACTGCATGGCCCTCACAAGTTTTGGTATGTTAACCTTGTTGTATCCTCCTCTGAGATTACCTTAACCGTGCTTGGTTCTCAGCATCGGCCACATCCACATGGACGACCCGTGAACAGATACAGGCTCCTTCTCACTTGCGAGAATCCACCGCAACCTACCACTTCCTTGCGCTCTACCTCTCCTGTGGGTATTTCCTCCTTTTCGGTTATCGTCCTTGGCTGTAATTCAAAATGTCCACCAGCTGGCCTATTTTCCTCACTCGTTTCACACCTTGTCACCTCACGCTTTATTTACCCTCGGTTGGTCTCCAAGCTGGTCAAACCTGACAAACCAGCGTCCCCTGGGGTGATCTATAAAATCACTTCCGGTCTCTCCTCCGCTGCCAAGTCAAATGCGCGACCTGTTACGGATGCTGCTGCTACCGCTGCTGCAGCCCCCCCACCATCTTGCCCTCGCTTGGCGCGTCCGGCGCAATTTACAGCACTGTCATTATTTCCACCCTCGCCTTTCCCGATGCCGAGGTATCATTGGTATTTCCCCCCACGCCCTCTTTTCCGATCCAATACGGGGTCGGTGGGATGGTCTTGCTTGACTGTATAGGTGTCCTACGGGGCTGGAGGTGCGTCCTATATCCGGGTCGGATTTTTTTAGGACCTGGACTGACGATGTTATCTGCCTCCGCGCATTTGGCAGGTTCTTTGACCACTATGCACATTTAGGAGGCGCGGCCTTTGGAGCACTCTACTATACGTATGGGATGCGCATGTGGGATGCCATGCGCATCCACACACTCAAGTCCAAACCATAAACAGACGAGAGTTTTCATTGATTGGTGCCTTACTTTCAGCGGGCCGCTGTCCGCCCGTGTGAGAAGCGTGTGTGATTCCCGACCCGAGATCTGAAAGGCTGTAAGATCAGATGAGATGTTTTACTACTTGTCTTTCCTGCGAACGCCCCCGCATTCGACTTTAAAGTCCTCCTCGATTGTCTTCACCCCTCAGGTATCTAATGACCTCCGCACGGAGCCGTTTCCCACCAGTGTAGACATCTTTTACTGGTGGATATCGTACACACCGAAAAACGACGTGAGCAGGCTCTCTGAGCCCACAAAACTGACCACTTGGCGCCAGGAGAACGCGTACAAGCCTGTGCAGATCCCGCCGTCACCTTCGAATACCTCGCACGGAGACGCCGCTAGCAACGGGATCGAATGCAGCCTCGTCTCTCCACGGTGCCGAACGGGGCCTCTTGGTCATCGACTTGCGCGATCCCGACATCGGGAGTCCCGCTGCCCGTTTGCTCACTTCCAGTACGAATATCTCAGCGACGAGACGGTGTGACTGCCCAAATTCCAAGCAAGAGGCGATCGTGCGCACTTTTCGCGTGTTCGACGGAGATGCGGCTCCGTTGATGCGGATCAGAGAGACGGTCTCGTTCGATCTCGACAAGGTGACGTGTCGCTCGTTTCTATCTAGCGGCGACGGCAGCAGCTTGTGCGGTGTGCTGTCGAGTCTTTTTCGGGGTGGTCGCGCTGACGATGGCGATGGCGGGCTCATTTGTGGTACTACAGAAACTGTGGGACAGCGGGATCGGCTTGAGCGCTTGGCTCGTCCGCCTTTCGGCAGCGGATGATGCATGCGCTACCAGCGCACCCCCGCAGCAGCAGCCGCAGCCTTCCATCGTTCGTGAGCTCGAGAAGAGGCTATTTGGTCGCGGGGAGGATGTCGTATTATCGAACTAGGTCCCCCGTTCTCCACTCCGCTTTTACGGCCCTTGGAGGCCACGAACGAGTAGCTTGCAAAACTGACTGTCTATGTGTGCTATAACTGTCGTTTAGGTGCCGGAACCGGGATAGTCTCGATGGTCCTTGCGGCCTGCGCTCCACCAATGCTCCCCCGCCCTCGCCTCCGCCTCCCACAACAAGTCTGTCATATTGACCACGGATCTTCGTGCGTTTTTTTTGGTTTCTTCTGCGAACTTTCCGTTCACATCACCCACCCCACTGGATGTGGTGCTCCCCGTTTTTCGTAGCGTCTTCGATGGAGCTCATGTCACACAACATTCGTACGAACACCGCGCTCTATCCCGACTGCTCACCGACGGCACTCCCCCTCGACTGGTACGATGGCTGCCCGAAATGGTCCTCAACGTTCGTGAGCGGGCGGGTTCGACATCGTCATGTAAGCCACTCCTCATATTATCGGCTCTCTCAACCAACGCGTTTTTTTACGATCCACGTCAAACTAATTCTCTCTCTGCGTTGTTCTCGTAACATGCAGAATGGCCGACGTGACGTACAACACGTCTTCGTTCCCCGCCCTCCTCCGGACGCTCGCTTCCCTCTTCGCGTTGAGCGCGCTCCAGCGCCACGACGACGATGACGGTGCCCCTGCACCTGAGAGTACGGGAGCACGAGAGGACCGTGAGCCGCTTGTGGTGCTGGCATACAAGGAACGCGATCCCGCCGAGCGGCAGCTCTGGGACATGATGGCACACGGGACGGGTGTCGTGTTGGAGTGCGTTGGGAAGCAAGGCGGCGGGGGAGGGCTCCCAGTGGAGATTTGGTTGGGGAGAAGAAGAGGGAGAAGGGAGGAGAGGAGGAGGCGCCAGCACTCACGTTGTGACACGATCGGCCAATTGATTGGTCTCCAGAGTGGCAGATCTAGAGAGTATCTAGAGTGGCAAAGGGCAATATTTAACCAGGAGTGCCACGAATCCTCTGCGTGTTGATTGGGGCGTTGAACTTTGGACGTCGTGACACTCTTGACTTACCTAGATGATCGGTTTCAATTGGTGTGCGCGCCTTGGGCCCCGGAGGATCCGAATGGAGGCGAGTGATCGATCCACCACTACCAGATATAGCAAAGGGCATGGAAAATGCCGCTGGACCCTCTCTCCGGGCTCCGAGCGATCGTGTCCGCACATATGGAATGCATGGGCGCTTGTGGACGGAACGTCTGCCACCTGCCGCCTGGGAACATCAGGTGGATGTGCCAAGCTCCAAACCTTGTTCCACTAGCGAGACCACGTCTCCACACCCTCATCAGCTCACCAGCGCACCAGCTACGGACAAATTACTGTACCTGTACGAACTTTTGCTGTCCCTGTCGCCGCCCATTCCATACCCATTCAATTTCATACTATCCCACGTCCCTGCCGTCGCACCTGAGATGTAAATCCCATCACGCTGATGCCTTCTTTGGGTCCTTGGATATCTCGTATGAGTATTCTCGCCTTGAGGCCGTCCAAACCCTCATTTCCCCTATTCTCTCCCCCTCCCTGGATGACTGATTGTCGCCAATATTTTTTTATTTTTTTTTTTTCGATTCCATTTATGTGCGCCCGGGGTGCAGAGCCCCATGTAGCACTTCCTATCTGTGCTTTGACAATTTATGTAACTTCCGTAGTGGTGTTTTTTCAGCTTATAGTAAAAGATCCTGTCCGTCGCTTTATAAGCGTAACTCCCAACGGCCACTGTGGCAAACGGCGAGCGCATGAGATTCGCGCCAGACGCCCTGGTAATCGAATATCGCCTCTACCTAGAGGGCGAACGGGTGGTAGAGATACGACAGGTGGGCTGTCTGTGTTTCGCAGTCTTGCCTGAGTTTGGGATGCTCCTGAGCGCCCTGGGGGCGCGAGCTCAGCTCGTTTGAAGGGAGGGGGCAGGGTTGACGCGGGCGTGAGCCGACCCGATCGAATGTTGGCTGTGGGGGTGGTGTGTGTAGTATGTTTTGTTCTCGTGTGGATTACTCACCGCGAATATCGTCGCCAATATTACGGATCCATTCCCCCTTTTCGGGTCTTTGCCGTCCTCCCAACATTCTCGCCTCGAGTTTGTGTTGTTCAAGCTCTCATATATCTCATATCCCCAACAGCCTCTCCCTTTCCTGGATGCTCACATCACCAATCTTACGGAACCTTCTCTTTCAGAATTCTTGCCTCGAGGACTACTGGCTGTTCTAGCGCTATCTATATAAACTTGGATGTCACAAGCTCTGGCTCAGAGCGAGAGCCCAACGAATTCTTTTTTCACTGAGCTCAACCACACATTATCAAGCCCGCAGTATCAGATGGTCGGCATAGAACTGCATCAAGCCAATCACATTCCTGGAGATGCATTTTCTCCCATTCTACACCAACCGCAGAACGCTGGGGTCAGCTTTTAATATCGGGTCGTTCTCACTTTTGCCAGTACTTATACATCAGAATGCGTACTTCAGGTTCCGCCTGCTGCCGACCATGGCCAACTTGCAGACAATTGGGAGAACATACCTCAGCCAGTCGGGGGTTTTCCTCTACCAGGCAGAATGCAAGACCCACACTACATCAACGAGGACCATCGTGGCATGGTGGGCGTGGACCATCACCGGCATCACCCCGCACCGCTAGGTGTAAGTCATTTTCGTCTATGTGGTCCCAAATAATACATTCTGTTAATAGGATCCTGCAATCCCCTATGTATTCCCCGAGGTAAGACTTGGCCATGGTGACCTGGTACAAGCACAGCACAATGCTCCAGTGGGTTACATTAATCCGTGCTCCGTATATGTGTGTCCAACCGGTTTTTTTACCACAGGAGCATCAACAGCATGCGCGTTTTGGCTACGCCCCTCAGGTTGCACCAGGCCCTATTCAGGCAGCCTTCCCTAATCTACCCCCTCATCAGAATCCCGCTCCTGGTCAACCAGTGGCTGTGAATCTCCGACAATTCGCTAGTCATCACTTGCATCATCCCAACTCTCAAGTTAATATGATTTTCATGGAGCCAGGCCCTGCTGGTCGTTGTAAGATGACGATCATACTCGACATGGCCGATCTTTTCTGAGGCCAATATTTCTGGATGCCGTCATCTTCCTGGAGATTCATCGTGTCCTAGCTGTCTTTCCGAGAGTTTCCTCAGTTTCTTCTCTGATGTTACTTTTTCGTCCCACGCCTCGTTTGTATTCGTTACTGCATCGCCGTGTCGTGGTAGCCTTACTCGACGTATTAGATGTGCGGTTCTCGTGCTTCGAATCAAATTCCAAAGTTTGCAGATAGTAGTGGGATGTAGATGTGCCGGGTACCGACGCTGCGATGCGTTGCTTGATGGTGGGACTCGTCCTCGGAGCATCATCGACACCAGCGCTTATGGCGTTTATATCCGTCGAATCGTCAGAATGGACGGATATCACTGTGTGAGTCTCTAGCTGAAAAGGAGAAAGACTACCTACCTAGTTGTACCATTTTAAGCTTTTTCGGTTCTTTGTTCCTGTGATGCACCGCCAAGGGGTCGTCGGTTTCACCCCTTTTCTGTGCCAGAGGCCCACTACACTCCCTCCATGTGACCGGTGACAATGAATGTTCCTTATTTTGTCCCACTTCGAGTAGCCCAAGCCAGATAAAGGTATGGGTGGCGGTGGGTCGCCTTTGTCGCACATAGCTGCGCTCAGGTCACATACACATACGTCATCAACATACGTCACTGTCGTTGGCTCGAAGGCTCGAAGTACCAACCTTCCTTTTCCGGCAACTACCACATCCGCGGCATCACCCTCGCCAAAGAAAGTGGTTGGCGGATTAGAATAGGTCATACATCACCTGTAGCACCCTGAGCTCCTTACATTCTCCTCTGAAAAACCGTAAATATATCTCCATACCCAGGCTACCCAACCAGGGATGCCAAAATCAGATCCTACCATTCCATTATTCCATTTACTAGTATACGAAGACCAACGATGATAGTGCTTATTCCACGAGTTGATTTTTACACGACATGTGTGCAAGGAACGGCCAGGATCTTCTAGCTTCTTTTTGGATCCGGCCGCTGGGGTTGACTGTATGCCTCATTTCCAAGCCCAATATGCCGGACTCATCTAGCCCCTGCAGACTCACTGTACCTCCCGTACATCGTCACTCACCCCCCCCAAATCCCGGTCGACGGGCACGGAAAGGAGAGCAAGAGCAAGAGCAAGCGGAAGAGACGTAACGAAGGGAAAGAGAAGGCCGCGTTCTATTGCTTCCACCTCCAACGCCCCTAGCCGGCCACCTCGAAGAACCTCCTGCCCATTTAGTAATGAGGAAAGCGTCCGCGGATTCCCATGTATGACCCGATACCGGCGTCGTCGCAGGGAACATTTCTTCTAGTGTGCCCCTCCCGCGCGCACACTCCTAGAGGTAGGAGCACAAATGATTACACCTCCTTTGGTTGTCCTACCG
>WTXF01000528.1:0-15892 GCA_022496215.1 Russula brevipes | reverse complement strand
TGGAGTAGGGGCTGGAAGTCTCTGTGCATGATGCACTGGAAGAACAGGGGTGCATTCTGCAACCCAAAGTACATGACGTTTGGCACATACGTGCCGAAAGGCGTTTTGAAGGCTGCCTTATGCTTGTCATCGGGGTGGAGTCGAATGTTGTTATACCCCCACCGTATGTCAAATTTGGAGAACAGGGTTTTGCCTGTAGTCTTTCTATGGTGTCTTGGATGTTGGGTAACGGGTTGTGGTCCTTCACTGTGTGCTCGTTTATTGCCTTGTAGTTCATGATGAGGCACTTATCCTTGGCTAGTGTTGCTGCGGCTCGGCTAGTCGGAGTCGACTTGCTGAAGCCGCAGTTCTTGCCGAGCCGGTTTGTGGAAGCCGGTGATGCCGGCTTTGAGCCAGCTAGTTCATTCACTTCACGCTTTTTTTTTTGCACTGAGACTGCGTCATGACCTCAATGACCTCCATCTTCAGCCATCTCAGTACGACGGTGTCTGGCTGGTCCAATGCATACTTCGGGCAGCTCGCTCTCGTTCCAAGCTCAACGTCATCGCAGGTTACGATCAGTCAAACAACCTATACGAGGCATCAGTGACTGGGTGGTGTCCCACAGGGACAGCGCACTTCAAGTGCGCTGTCCCTGTGGGTCCCAGAGTTCCAACGGAACGGGACGGGCATGGTGACGGCCGTCTTACGGTAGACAGTTGTAGACGGTAATGTCTACGCGCCACATCTCTACTGTACATGATGAATCACCTTAATGAAGGGGGGCACCTTCTGTTACGGTCACCTCGCAGACGATGCGTGCTTCAGTCCGGCTGGACCGCGACGCCCGTTACGCCCTCATCCTTGTCGGCCTCGCGCGCGCGGTGATGCCCGTCACGTCTTCGTCCTCGGCCTCGCACGCGGTGGCGACGCTGTCAATGGGCATGCAGACAAGGACCTGCCACACCTGACGCGCGCAGTACAGTGGGGTGCTTGTGGGGGGAGGACTGCTCGCTTGTCAGCGAGGACTGCGACAACGACGGTTGGCACGGAGGTGGGCGAAGCACTCGAAGTGGCGCGTGCTGATGCGGGCGGTGGTTCGCGCGGGGAGCAGCGGGAGGCCGTTGTAGATCGGTGCGATGTCCGTTTTGGGACTCGCCAACATCGATGACGAGGCTTGAGGGCGCGCCCGCGGCATAGAGTTGTGCTTTGTGCTGTAGGCTGGTCGAAGATGCTGATTGCAGCAACATTGAAGGGGTCGACGACCTGGCCCGTGCGCTCGTAGGCATCACGCTGGGAGGAGCGAAAACAGGACGGGGGACTTGTTTTAGATGCGGCGGAGTTGCAGCCTTGCAGGCCCGTGAAAGACGTACTACCTGTAATTGTGGTTGTTTAGAAAACGAGATGCATGGCGTGGCGGTGCAGAATGCGAAAGACTGGGGAGAGGGGAGAGGCAATGTACCAGAGGCCTCGGGCTCGTATAGCCGTTGATTGGGTCGTCGGCAGCGCCATGAGATGACGAACTCCTCCTATCCCGACATAAGCGCGTCATCCAGCTGGGGCTGACGAAGCAGTCAGAGACTTTGAGTGCGTGCATTTGCGGCTCGTCGATGCGGGCCTAAGGCCTACCTCTCCTGAGCCCAAGCCTTCGATGCCGACACGGAAACATTTTCTCATATATGAGGTGGCCGTTGAGAAGCAGGCAACGAATTGTGTGGAGGATGCCCTGAAGGGACCGGTGGGCTTGTATCATATGGGGGATGGGACCGAGAAAATGCACAGCAGTTCGCAAGTTCTGTAGGGCGAAGTCAGATAAAATAGACTCGTAGGGGTGGAAAGGGAAAGGATTGTCGAGGGTGAAAGGGAGAGGAGAGGAGGTCGTCGTCCGAGTCAGAACAGAGGCGAGCAAGCGTAGGTACGTGTCCCAGGTATACTACCGGACAGAGGCGTGACACGGAGAGGGGCAGGAACAGGCGAGAAGGCGATGAGGAAGGAGAGGCAGAGGCAGAGGCAGAGGCAGAGGCAGAGATACACAAGGCAGAGGGCGAGCATGGGCGAGGTGAGATAAGGACGATGCGACCACGTGAGTGTCGAGACTTAGGCGACAAGCGATGAGGGAAGACGGAAGGCAGAAGGCAGAGACGAAAGGGGTGAAAGCGGATAGAGGGCGGAGGCGAGGGCGGAGGAGAGGGCAAAAGGCGAAGGTAGAGGAGAGCGAGGTGCGAGACGGAAATGAGGAGTACTAACGGCAGCGTGGTACAAGAGAGAGCGAGAAGGTGCGCGGCGGCACAAAACACAGTGATTGCAATTGGGGCCATTTGATGTATAATTAGATTCTTGGATGGGGGACAAAAGGTAGCCAAGGTCGGTTAATAAACGCACCCTGGACCTACAGAGACCGTCCGATATTGTGCGTATGAGGTAAGTAAATGGGGGGAAGAGGCGAAAGGCGAATGGTGAGCTGACCAGATTTGCAGCACAGATCACGAAGTCTGCGCGCCTGGCCCATCGTGTCACCCAGATCGACACCGACACCCTTATCGACCATATATGCGAGGAGGCTGAGCGAATCAAAAACCGCTGTCGCCGAAGTCAGTAAGGCCAGACAGGAAGCAAAACAGAAGGACTTTACCGATGAGGCTCTTGCAGCAACTGGGTCTGACAGTGGAGGTGGAGACCGAGGCCGCCAATAAAAAGCGAGTCAAGGAGGACAGGTCAACACGCCGAGCTCCCACAGAGACAGAGGAGCCGCCGAAGCAGTCCTTAGATGAAGGAACGCTCAGTGCGACCCGGCCAAAGGACTGGACGCTGATGCGCACATCCGAGGGCAAGATTCACCCGGAAAAAATCGTGTTGAATCCAAAGCCCAAAGGCCGTGCTCTAACTGCTCTTCAAGTGCAGCGGCTTGATCTTGACGAAGGCGAGGGAATGCACTGCGAGTCATGGCCCCCAACCGGGCTCCATTATCAAGGATGACTTCTATTTCCGGGAGTCAGCTCTGCTCGAGGGGGAGCAAAACAATTTACCATTAGTGAGTAGCGAGCCGGCTGTTGCCTGACCAACCCTCAATCCGCACGACTCCCAGCCAATCCTCGTGGTATGCCCAACTTGAGGCTGCCTGGTGCACCTGCAGAAGAAGTAGACGAAGCGAGTGACGGCCGATGGCGCACATCCTGCGTGCGGCGACTCTGACGTTTCCGAAGGCCCAAGGGGCCTGGAGCATGCACTTTCAAGCACTGCGGTCGACTCCGAGGCCGCAGGACCGCACACGGTCGAAACCAGGGGCAGGGCCAACTGGCTTGCGCAAGGGAATGTGACCGAGCCATGGCCACCGAGCCAGAAGCCAAGGCGCCCCTGAGACGTTGAGGGAGAGCATCCTGGGAGGCTGTAAACGAACAACGAAGATCCGCTGAGGCCGCCAAGCCGATAGCATGAGCAACGCTGCCACACACCGCAAAACGCACCTGCCAAGATGAAAAGACTTTTGTCAGAGAGGGGGAGTCGACCATGACGACACGCACCTAAACCAAGCCTGGACCTCCTCACAAGTCCTCGGGCCATCACCGCAAGTCCGCAACAGCAAACAGATTGAGGATTGAAGCCAAAGCCGATGTGGAGGGAGCGTCACTTGGGCAGCCGTTCAAGTTGTTGTTGAACGCGGTCGAATTTGTGTTTGTGGCTGTGACTGTAACCCCGATCGCAGGCAGCTGCAAGTGAGTTGCAAGTGTTCCATTGGAGGTTCATAGAGTGTTCAGAGACCCCGTACAAAACCGTCCAATGCCGTTGACGGACATACTGGGACGGTGTTGGACGGGCGTTGTTCGATGACTGGGCTGAGTTGGAACGGCACGGGTACGGCCGTACTACAGGACCCGTCCGGTCCGTATGGTACGGTCACGGTGCGCAGCCCTACGAGGGTACGGGTATACCCGTGCCAAACACCCGCAGTGTTGGCCCAACACGCGGTACCACTTTCGATGATATTTCTTATGTTTAATCTATTTTAAATCTCCTAAATTACATGGAAACAAGTGTCTACATAACAGAGAAAAAGGTAAGAAAGTAAGAGGAAAGGAAATGGCCGAGACTACTTGAGGAAAGCAGCCTGCTTGCTTGTCCTCGTCAACCTGCTCGCGGACCTCCAAGGCGGGGTGTCCCGCCCGGACATGGCGCGTGTCTACTCCTGCGCTGGCGTGCTTCAAGGGGTGCTTGGCCGAGACTGCACATGAGCTTGCTGTCCTCGTCGTCTTGATGCATGACTGCCGGCTGGCGCGCCAAGACTACTTGAGGAAAGCAAGCAGCCTGCTTGCTTGTCCTCATCAACCTTGCTCACGGACCTCCAAGGGTGGTGAGGCTGGAGGTAGAGACGGCGGAGGCGGCGGATGGGTGGGCGAGACAAGGTGGAAGACGGGGACGAAACAAGAATGCGGGCAGCGGGTGGCGTCGCGGTGACTACGAATAACGAAGGGATTAGTACAAGGAAAAGCTTGAAAGGGGATACGAGCGACGCACCTGAGGGCTGGGTTGAGTTTGCTAGTCCGCTCGCTCCGTTGCCACGTGCGACGCCTTGGCTTGCCCAGTGAAGGTGCTATGATGGGGAAGAGAGCAATGCCTATCAGCTCCATTATCAGATTCAGTTCTCGCGGAGTACTGACCTTGCCACCGATGGGCGAACAGCGGTAGATACAGGAGATGCGACGATGAAAATCTCTTGTGATGTCCTGCGGCATTGCTTTTATGAGGCTTGCGAACGACTTTCGTTTTGCGGGACCTTGTTTTTGCAGGTGCTGAGGTCTTGAAGTGGTGTGTGGGAGTTGGCGGGAGGCGGGTCGGGGACGTTGATGCTTGCGGGCTGTCGCGTGGGCTCGCAGGCTGTGACGCCGCACACGGCGTCTGCGGGGCTTGTGGTATCGGTTCTTTCGGCGGGCGAGCGCTGGGGGGTGTCGAGGTGTCTGGGCGCAAGACTGGAGGGATGGTGTCGGGCGGCGAAGGGTGAGGGAGACGGCGCGAACGTAGGCGAGAACGAGAGGACGCGAGCGTATGCAAGAACGCGAACGAGACCGTGCGAGAACAGTGTGTTGTTGGGCGGACGGTGCACTTCGCGTTCCCGGTTGCTCTGCCACTTACCGCCTACACCCCACACCCACCCCACACCACACCCCCGTATACTCACACGACACCCGATGTACATCATAATCCTCGCTGTCATGTGCGCATTTGTGTGTTGGTTGGTACGTTGTTCAACGAGTTGTATCGAATTTGATGCTGACTCCTAGAAAAAGCTCACCAACAATGACTGGATCCCTGACTACCTCATGCTAGAGGTGCAATGGGCGGACGACAGAAATCGCCGCGTTGGCGCGCTGCGCCTTGACATGTCTTCTAACCGGCGCGGTCGTAGATGAGGAAGGAGGGGACGGATATACCGTTTTTTGCTTGTCTTTGTCTTTCTTTTGTTTCATGTTTGTGCGCTCCCGATTGTCTCAACCGCGTGAGCTCCGTCTGAGGGTCTAGCGTCCTGTGCCAACGCAGGCTCCCTTGCCCATTTACCCTCGTCCAAGTGCTTGGGTCCCCGTCGTCGTGCTTCGCTTTTTCGTTAGCCACTGTGCTTGGCTCGCTGGCATGGTAAAATATATATATACTGCCTGGGTGTGTGTGTACATCTGTATATACGTGATTCCTATTCATGTATTAGGGCGGTCTGTTGAAGAAGAGAAAGCTGGGCGCACCAAGAACATGCTCCGACGGGAGGACGTCACACCTGACTATAGTAACCCTCATCGTCAAGGGAAATGGCAGTCATTATCTTAGCCATGGCACCGACAGCACCGGCCGATAGTCCACGCAGAAGGTCGGGGCTGTCGTCCACGTCGTTGTCCCGCATGTCGGGTTCAGCTGTTCCCCAGCCTATAAAGTTAAGCCGTCCTGCTTCAGCGCGAACTTAAGAATTTGCAGGGCCTCCATGAGGACAGGATGAATTCGATTGCGCCGCTTTGTGTCCGTCTCCGCACTCGAAGAGAAAACGCGTTCACATGGAACTGCTGACGCCTGGATAGGTAGATAGTCGAGTGCCATTGCGTATAATGTAGGGAAATGGCTTCCTGGCTCTATGAAGCGTAAACCCAAGTCTAGAATGGTAATGCATCGTACGGATACTCACTTTCCAGAAACCAAGGATATCCTTATCGTGGATTTCTTCCATCTGAAACTGAAAGTTCGCTCTCGTATATCCGAGAAACTCGTCGTCGACAGTTTGTTTATCATAGTGGGGGTTGTTGCTGGAAAAATCGACCATATCTGGAAGACCAAACTTGACGGCGAGCTGACCCAGGTCAACCTTCTTCGATTTCGGGGCTGGTTTAGGTTGGAGAACATCAGGGCGCACACGGGCACGGTACTCCTCCATCTGCGATGGTCAATAAACATGGACTTGTGCAATGTCAGAAACGTACAAGATCCTTTATGATACCCTCAGCCCGTTTTACGAATCCGCGCCCCCAGTTTTTTTTAATCCACCCCATCCGTATCCATGGGTTAAGGACTGACAACAATCAGTGAAGACATGCAGAGCAGGGAAACACTGTTCGAACCCACACATTGCAATCACGTACGCACGGGTGTTATCCATCTTGTTATAATATTTCACCGCCCAATTAACACCAATTGATGTCCACTTCGATAAGCGGCTGTCTGCTGTTTTTCTCCCATGTTGTCATAAACATCTCGAAGCAAGGTATTGCACCCGACAAGATGGGTACTTTCTCCCCCGACATAGACTGCTGAACCATATGAGGGCACTATTAACAGGATAAGCCGCTAACAATGATTGATGCTTGGATTAATACGACGCACACTCAAAACTGTCTCGAAGTCCTCAAGGACATCCCACTCCTTGTCGGACATCTGAAGTTTCGCTAGGTCCTTGTTAACTGCGAGGAAATAGTCGATAGCCTATTTGGTCATGAAGAGGGTGCTCATAAGTAAAGGTTTGGGAATTACTTACGGGTCGCAGTTCAAGAAAACGACCGATCATTTTGTAGACTGAGTCCCACCGAGTCTTGACATCATGGAGGAGCTGCTTCTCGGGAACTCGGATGGTTTCTTTGGAATTCTGAGGTGACTTGAACCATCCCTCCTTGTTGCCACTACGGATGATGTGTTGAAACTGATCGCGTCGTGCACCCGACGCCCGGATCGCTCGGACGGTGGAACGACAAAGCGCAATGGGGTCGCGCTCGACTGCTTCATCGTAGGTTTGTTCTTCGGGATCGCTTGGGGGGGATTCCGTGTTGAACACAGCTTCGTCATCCACCAAATCAATGTCGGTGAAGCTTTTGATGACATGGGTGGCGCAGATATTTATGATGTGAGGGAAGCACATAATGCGGTTGTCGACGTGATCAAAGGCGATGCCCTGCTCTTTGAGTAATTCTCCTAGCTCCGTCATAAAGGCGTCATTTACAGAGGCATTGTCAAGGGTCCAGTGACCCGCCTAGACCGTGGTTAGCACCTATGACAACGATGAAATACAGTCCACAAACCTTGTCTGTTACTCCAACTCGATCCAGGATGTTAAGGACAATCCTCGCAAGGCGTTTACCATTGTGGCTACCCCGCAAGCGGTGAAATGCTATTAATGCTCCTCGTAGATGGAGGTGGCGAGATTCGTCCCTCTGAATCCAATGCGCGGTGACGGCCAAGTATGGATACCGAGACTGGCTGGACCAGATGTCTGCGGTAAATGAAATCCTCCCGGGTACATTCTGGTGGGTGATAAATAAGATAGCACGCAAAGTGAATCTGGACAGGCTTACCTCTAGTTCCTTTCTCATGATATGAAAATATTTCCCCCATTCATTAATGATAGCCTCTCTGACTTTTGATCGCCGGGGTATGTCGCTATCCTGAAGTGTCGGTCGCAAGTGAAGAAGAAGTGCGCGAAACTCAGGACATTCAATAACGTAGATCGACTAAGGGGGAGAAGTCAGCATGGTAGAGGTGACAACGAAGTGTACTGACTTGGTCATCGGCAACGATGAATCTCACTAAATGATCCAAGAAGGTTTCCAGAGAGAAGACATCGGATGGAACCTCTGAAACTGGAGTAGACTCCGTTTCTGCGTCCTCCATACTTTTAAGTTGGGACTTCCAGCCTCTTTCCTTGTGAAGACGAAGGTACTCGACCTTGTGGTTCTGTCGAGGTGCACCCGCAACGTGAGTTGGCGGTTTTAGCAGAGAACTGGAAATTATGTGAAAACCTCCAGGGTTCGACTTGGAATGCTCGCTAATCACCCGACACCTCATCAAAAATTTATCGCCTCGAGGAAAAGTGATAACGTACTTGCAAACGTTGCAGATGGTTTTGGTGCCTTCTTTCTCGTCTCCACGGGTGAAAAAATACTCGATATCCTCCGCAGTACGTCGAGAACTTGTCTTTGATGGTGGGTCAAAAAGTTCTGGAGAGGTCTCCCTGGTTGGGGAATCGGATGCTACGGTAGGCGGCGGGAGGGTGCGGAGGAAGGCTCCAATGGTGAAGCCGAGGATTCACTAGACAAATCCTGTCTGTCGACGCTCTGAAAGTCAAATTCCTCCCCTGAGTCATCTGGCGGCTGTCGTGGTCGGAGTGGTCGGGGTCGGGGTCGGGGGGGTTGCGTCGTTTGTCCGCTTACATAACGTGTCTGTGGTTTGTCGGCCTTGCCTCCTCGAGCCATCAACGACAACAATGCGGGACTAATGAAGGATAATGAAGGGTGATATTGTAGGTTAGATAGTATTATCAGCTCTATTTAAAGGCTGACTGAAGTCCCTAACGGAGAGTGAGAGACAGACGGAAACCTGATGGACATTACAAGCCAACACATGAGGCTCAGGTCATGAAAGTTTCCCGACGCTCGACGTAAATCAACGACATCTTGCTTCCTCTGGCAATCAACGTAATCAACGATAATGACATGATGACATCTCGCTTCGCTCTGGCACAACAGGAAACATAAAAAAACATGAGAGTCAACACATTGAGCCCAGGTCATAAAAGGTACAGTACGCACCAACATCTACATAAATCAATACATGTCTTGCTTCGCTCCGCACAACCAGGCGATGATGTGGTCCACATGCAGACAGGGTCTCCTTCCCTCCCTTGCCGACTCCAGGGACTACTGCTCCCCTCTCCTTGAGGTTCCTCCAATGTGCCGGCTAGCTCTCAGCCCCCGAACCTGCCAAACATGGCCTCCACAATGGCTCCCATTCCCCTGGGACGGTCCCGGACCGTGCTCCATGTCCCTTGCACCCCAGCCGTACACCCCTCCTATTCCGGTACCTCTTCTGAGCGCCCACAACACTATGGGGAACAACCGCATGTCTCAACACCCAGGCATTTCAAACGCGGGGCTGATCCCAACAAGCAGCACACAACCAATCGTATTCTCGAAGACTATGCCCTCTCCAAGACCCTTGGTGCTGGAAGCATGGGAAAGGTAAAGCTGGTCCATCATAACATTACAGGAGAGAAGGTGTACACCCACCATACTCTTCTTGCATCGTTGCTCCTGCCATGCGCGTAGTTTGCCGTCAAAATTCTTCCCCGCATCGTCCCAGTTCAATCCATCCGTCCCTGGATCACCAAATGCCGAAGTGGCCATCAAGCAAATGACAAAAGATGCCTCCAAGGAGATCCGCACAATCCGTGAAGCCACGTTATCCCACAGTTTCTCTACCATCCATACATATGCAGCATGTGAGAGATGATCGTCCATCAACACCATTATTTCACTGGTGTTTGAATACATAAACGGCGGCCACATTCTCGACTATATCATCAACCCTAGTTGCCTCCACAAGCGTGTTGTAAGTTTGCAAGGCAAATTGGAAGTGCGCTGGAGTATTGTCACAAAAATAACGTCATTCATCGAGGTATGCCCCTTTCATTGGTGCATTAGCGACGCATCATTCTTGTTCCCAACGTCATATGTCCAGACCTCAAAATTGAGAACATTCTTGTATCACAGACCGGTAATATCGATTTCGGGCTTTCAAATCTGTACAACCCACCTGACGTCCAATGCCTGACCTTCCCTCCCATCATTCAGCCCCCCGTCTCCCCCATTCATGCCTCCTGGTGCCCTGTCTACACCACCTCCACCCCTTGAGCCGCCAGCCAAACCCGCGCCCACACCACCACTGCTGTCTTTGCCTCCCCACCCACCGCCACCGCCCCTACAGTTCTCACAGTCTTGCCAACTCGATATTCCGCCTGAGGCCCCACCCCTGCGACCTAGGCAGCCCAAAGCCATGCCCAGTCATCTCACCGCCCCCAGCATTCACGCCGCTACAAGAACCGATGTCGCAAATTCCGCCCCACCCGCCTCCAACCTTGCCGACGCAGCTAGACTGCAGTCGCACTCATTGTCAACAAATGGCCCTCACCGCAACACCAACACTTGTTGGAGTTCACTGGGTCGACACTTAGAATCTCACCCTTGGACTGCCATCTTGGCCCCTGTGCCCTCTGGGAGTAGATACATGACCATTCCTGTACTGTAGTGCACATATAGAAATACAAGTTTGGATATTTTTTTTAAATCTCATTTTGGCGTGAAACCGACTAGCTGCTAGCTGGGGTTTGTCACGGGTATGGGTATTCCCAGCATATTCTAGTGTCGTATTCCTGCGGTGTTACGGTCACTGGTGTCACGGTGTGGTGTGTTGGAAACTTTGGAAACATTTGCTGACCCGTCTTGTCGAGACTTGCGTTCACATTCGTGTGTCCAGCCGGAAGTCTCCTGGCGAGCCTTGTAAGCCCCCCACCATGCCATCTTATCCTGAAGACCAATCTCCATCTGCTCAACACTTTGCGCAGTTCCAGCACGTTTCCCCCACGCAAAGTTTCAAGGACGTCGCTCCATCTTTCCCTCTGTCCCATATCAAGTCTTTTCTCTCTAATCTAGGTGCGCCTGGCCTGTCCAGTGTCAACCCATACCCTCCCCTCCAGGGCTCCACTCAGCACATAGCTTCTGCCACTAGGGGTGTTCCGGCCTGGCTCGGCCTGAAAGCCCCAGCTTTGGCCCGGCCTGAGGCGGCTCGGGCTTGCTCAATTCACAGGCTGAGCCAAAGCCCACAGCGACGGCTCGGCCTTGGCCTGGCCCGGCCTGGGCCGCGGCTTTCATATGTTGTAGGGGAACTGTGCAAAGCACACCATGATAACAGAATTTTTTTTATTAGAGATGGTAAACTACAATCAACATTGTTTCATATAAGATGTTATCTATTTTGTTGCTCGTGACCCCCGTGTTTATGTGCGAGGGGGCGCCGGGAGTGGGGCCCACAGGTGGGCATCGCTGTACACACCCCCCGTGTTTGTGTGCGAGGGGGTGCCGGGGGTGAAGGGGGGCGTTGTCGCACACCCCCCCGTTTGTGTGCGAGGGGGCGCCGGGGGTGAGGGGGGGCGTTGTCGCACACACCCCCCGCGTTTGTGTGCGAGGGGGCGGGGGGCCGTGGCGGGCACTGCTGCACCCACCCCCACATTTACGTGCGAGGCGTGGGTGGTCACGGGCGGGCGCTGTTGCACGCACTTCCCATGTTTGCGTGCGAGGGGGCTGGGGGCCACGGTGGGCCTGTTGCACCCACCCTGGTTTGCGAGCGAGGGGGGCGTGGGTGGTCGCAGGCGGGCGCTGTTGCACCCACCCCCCACATTTGCGTGCAAGGGGGTATTGGGGTGGGGGTCGCGGCCAGGTTGTCGCATGCACCCCCCATGTGTTTGCAAGTGAGAGGGGCGCCAGGGTGCGGAATCTGGAGTTGAGCACCTTACCGTGCTCGCGACCCCTCCCGTCTTTAGAGCCCCGCAGTTTGGGGTGTGATTTCGAGTCCGAGGGCGAGGCGGTCGAGGCACTGCAGCCATGCATGGTTGGGACCATGTGCAAGGCCAACTGGCCTGCACAAAGCGACCGACTGAGCGGGCGCGAGCCCCGAAGTCTTGATGAGGGGCCCCACTCTGGGGGCCAACACCAGTCTTGAGGGGAGATCTCCTTGGGAGGAGGCCGTCGCGTCGCCAGGAATGCCGGCGCCTGAGGCAAGGATGCGGGCATGTTGCCAGCCTCTGAGAAGACAACCTGCCCACAAAAAAAAATCCTGTCAGTTCTGGGGCACCAAAAGAATGGGTGCCCACTCACATTAATCATCACCGTCTCAGGCCACGTCGTGTGGGAGGGCGGTCGTTGCAGCAAGTCACCCTGTCTTGACAGAAGAAGAGCCTCCATAGAAGGCGGTCCTCATGTCGTCGAGAGGGCCCGGGCCTGAGTCGAGGGCGTGGGTGACGTTGCCGGGCGCTGCGAAGGCAATCTGCCCACAAAAAAAAAACCTTTCAGTTCCAGGGCACCAACAACATGCCCACTCACCCTAGTCATCACCGTCCAGGCCACGTCGTCATCGCATGGGTGGTGGTCATGGGAGCGTCATCTGGAAGGGGCCGTCATGGTAGGGGGGCCGTCTGGCAGGAGGCCCGTCAATGAGAAGAGTGACACCAAGAAAGCGTCTGATGGGGTCAGTCAGTGGCATGGGGGGCGTTGTTGCACGCACCCCTCGCATTTGTGTGCGGTGCATTGTCGCACACGCCCCCGCGTTTGTGTGGGGGGGGGGGGTGAGGCAGTGAGGGGGCGTTGTGCACACACCCCCCGCGTTTGTGTGCGAGGGGGCACAGTGGTGGGGCGTTGTGCTACAATGAACCGTGGAATATACCCGCAAACTGCAGGTGTGGCAGATTCCAACACCACTCATACTGTACAGTACCCGGAAACACTAAATGCTACTGTACAGTTCAAATTTTAAGGTTTTAACTTTGATGAAATATGAACACGAAAGCCGCGGCCTGACGGCTCAGCTCGGGCTTTTCAGACACCCGAGCCGAGCCAAAGCCTCCATGAGGCTGGCACTTTGGCTCAGCTTGGCCCGGCCTATTTGGGCCCGGCTTGGCTCGGCTCACAGCCTGAGGCCGGGCCAAGCACACCCCTATCTGCCATGAATACATCAGGACCCACGTCGCCTGCATCTTCTATCCACAGCTCTTTCGGCATCCACCAACATGACCACATCCACTAACAGCCCACCGAACTTCAGTCTGCCAGGCGATACCAGGCAGACTCTCTTCTCTCTCCTCAGTTCTGTGTCCACGCGGCAGGCTCCTCCTCATCCAGTGCACCTCAGCAGGTTCTGACCCCTCCTGGCCCACCTAGTCGTGCTGCACCTGCCGCCTCTACCAACAATGATTCTCAAGGCTGTTTTCTTATTGAACAACAACTCATGGCAGGGTAAGCTCCTTTTGGCATGCCTCGTGCTAACTTTCAACTTACCCTTTCGCTCAAGCAACCCCCCCCCCATGCTCCAACATTTTGGACACCTCTCAGCAGCAACTCACGCCCCCCCATGGGTTCCTCCCCTACCTTCCTGCTAGTTGAATTGTCGCAACATCCAGACACCAGTTCATATAAGCCTGAAGCTGTCACTCAGCAAACGGCGACTGAGGTTACTCATGGTTCTGTATCAGTAGAACAATCCCAGAAGCAAGGCTCTCCTCCACAAACAAGTCAATGTTTGGCTTTGTCTCACCCCTCAACTTCGTCCTTGGTAGCCCCTATTCGCAAACCTGTAGTCCAGCCTCCCTCTCATCAACTCCCTCTCATCAACAGCCCTCTTGAGCCATTCAAAGACACTTGGTCATCCACAGTCATTGACCCTAAGCGTAAGTCCATGGACAACCTTCTCAAGGAGCTTGGGAATTCCAAAGTACCCGTCCCCCCGTATCTTTGTTGATCAGTATAGTCCCAAGGAAGAGACACCTAGTCTAAGGCTGCCTTGCGTCCACCCAAACACACACAAACCTCTTTGCCGTGTGGTTCCTGCCCAAGGTCTCT
Source organism: Russula brevipes (assembly GCA_022496215.1). Classification (NCBI taxonomy): domain Eukaryota; kingdom Fungi; phylum Basidiomycota; class Agaricomycetes; order Russulales; family Russulaceae; genus Russula; species Russula brevipes. The sequence continues at coordinate 2,009 of WTXF01000528.1, read as the reverse complement.
CCCCCTGTTTGTCAGGATGTTTGAGCGTCGGAATCCCCTCTAGGGTCGCGAGTCAGCTCGGCTCTTTCGCATGTGCTTACAGGCCTAGAAAAAGACAGCTCGCCAGGTCCACGTGGGAGCTGGAAGGGACACGGAGGTGGCCACAACCGTGGCTCAGGCTCCAAGGCAAAGACCCACTCGGTCCCAAGTAAGTGCCCTTATTAAACGGTCTGTCAGAGGTCTGATCTAGGATCCTTATAGCTCTCAGCTGCATACAATAGTTATAGACATCGTGCAGCCACTTTTGATCATCATCAACGTTCTCTCCCTCCTCTCCCGCCTTACGGCCCACTCCTCATCATCCTGTCACAGAAGACGATGATGATCAAGGAGCAGACTAAGGTCAATGAGGAGTTGAACAAGACCAAGCCTATCTGGACTTGTAACCTGAATGACATCATGCAAGAGGAGTATGCGTCTTTCCACAAGTCGCTTAACAACGACTGGGAAGACCACCTTGCTACAAGCACTTCTCCGTCGAAGGCCAGCTTGAATTCAAGGCTGAGGACCTTGTCAAGGGTATCGTCAATTCTGAGGGCTTGCCACTCAACATCTCGCGCAAGACCCTTCAGCAGAACAAAATCCTCGACGTCATCCGCAAGCACATTGTTAAGAAATGCATGGATCTGTTCTCGGAGATTGCTGAGGACAAAGACAACTCCCAAAGTTCTATGAGGCCTTCGGCATGAGCACCAAGCTTGGGATTCATGAGGCTCAGAATCACAGCAAACTACCCAAGCTCCTGTGTTTTCACTTGAGAAGGCCGTCGATGACCAAATCACCTTCAAAGGTGTGTGTGGTGTTTCGTCAGCAAAAATGTCACGGAATGACCAGACATGGTCACGGTCACAAGGGTGGTAACACGTCATCAGACTCTGGTGACGTCTCTTCAGGGTGGCAATAGAATGACAATACACTGGTCAACTTATCTCATACTGACTACACTGATAATACATATGCCAGTCTGACAAGTGCTGGCCACCATATGAGCACCTTTTTTCAGGCTGACGAATCCTGGTGACGCTCTTATCAATACATCGTCAGTCTGGCCAACACATGACTGTTTCTCGCCAGGCTGACAGTGGCCCACCATTCATTTGTCAGTCTGGCGATAGCAGAGCAGACATTGGGCAGCGCTCATCAGTCTGGCGATAACAGAGCAGACATTGGGCAGCGCTCGTCAGTCTGGCAATAGCAGAGCAGATGTTGGGCAGCGATCGTCAGTCTGGCAATAGCAGAGCAGATGTTGGGCAGTGCTTGTAAGTCTGAGGTGATTTTATGCGTAACTGACTCGAACGCGTGATTACTAGTAGTGCAAGTCAATTCTCCCAATCATACTCGACATCGCTATCGAATTCCTCATAGTCCTCCCCATCCTCTGGCCCAAGGTCATCGCCATCCACACCTCCTGACAGGCCATCATCATCGGCATCATCTTCGGGTTCTTGTTCCTTAGTATATACATAATCGTCGAGCTCATCCAGGTCATGGTCTACTACACCTTGTTCAGAGATGACGGTGTCCTGAATATAGTCGTCCTCGTTCGGATGTCCATCATCGCCCAGGCAATGTTCGAGGGGTCCCTGTCTTGGGATCGCATCGTCGTTTGCTGTTTCTAGCATCTCAACGTCATCTTCATCTTCAGCATCTTCAACTTCCTCCCACACTGAGACGGTCATCACACTGTGGTGGCCAATTCCACCGCCCAGGTATCGCATGAACATGTCTCTGTCAACACATCTAGATGAACATCCATTAGTGCCTGCGGACGCGAAGTAGATCATATCATACTCACATATTCACGTAGAAGTACAACCAATCTTCGTCTTTGTCTGATGGAAGACGAGCAAGTGACGGTCCTAAGGCATGCGAGGATTTGCCATGAGCAAACCCAGGAATTAGATGAACACCACGAATAATTTGATCCGGGTCAAGAAAGGTGAAAGCATATCTTGGGTCATCGAAACCGA
>WTXF01000527.1:0-15907 GCA_022496215.1 Russula brevipes | reverse complement strand
CAAGCACTCTGTAACCGCTGCCAGTGCCGAGTCCGCCATCCATCCCTTCCACAGCCGAGGAGGTCCCCACGCACAGGCCACCAGGCGGAGCACGGGAGGGAGGGTCCGACTGTTGTCCACGATTGGACTGCCAGGATTCACTTCAAGAAATATGAGCTGGGTGGAAGCTTTTCGGTGCTGATCTTCGTGGCGAGGTCCCAGAGAATCCTTCGCAGTGGCGCACTTGTCCCTCGTTCGTCGGCGTCCATGCCGCATTCGTGAACAGTGCGGCGTCTCAATGCAGCAACTGTCGCAGCCAGGCAGACATCGTGATCGAGGGATTCGTACACCTCAACTCCACACTCGTGGGGCGTTCTGGTCTTCCGTCCCTCGAGCCCAACGTGGTCACCCCGTATTTGAAGAACAACCTGCACTGGCGCATCCAGGCGGTACGCACTCTTCCGCTCTCTGTCTAGATCGTTGGATTTTTCCCACCACCTGACCCTGACACCTCTCGGGGTTTTTTGGTTTTTCAGGCTGATCGAACTGCGGTTCCGGTTGCGAAACTTCCGTCGTTGGAAGTCACCGATCGTACAGACGCCTTTGACTCACACACCTGGGGCTGTCTTCCCGACTCTTGGAGATCAGGTGTACCATCACCACATCACTCATGGCCGACCGGGGGGTGCTCGCCATGCGCAGGCGTAAAATAATCGTTTGATGAAGAGAACAAAGGGATCGAAATGGACGGACATGATCGCCGCCTGTGGTTGAAGGTTGAAGCTTTGAAGGGTTGTATGATGTACAATAGTTGAGAGATGAGTGTGCCTCGCAGTCTCGCGCGTCTGTTAGTAGCAGTTGAAATGTTTTCGGAATGCAGAATGTAAAAGTGTACATATGTTGGTGGCTGACTGCCAGACCGCGTGCTCAGGTATCCCAACCCCCGGGGTTATTACTACACTACCCCAGAACTGCGACAGCGCCGAGATCTACTGGCGGAAAGTGGCGCAGGACTTGATGTGCCCGTTCCTCCCCGATCAACTCGATCAAGAAGCACAATACCTTCATGAGCGGGCAGCGCCCGATCATAAAAACTTGTCCATTTACTGTCGCCGCAGAAGAAACGTGCTTGGGTGTTGTCATTTATTGAGCCCGGCGTTAGAAATCCCCTTATCGCCCAACTGGGCAAGGAAAATCTTGCGGTATAATCGAACGTCTGTGACCTCATAGGTGATCGCCCACAAGGCTATAATTTCATGTCAAACGGAGAGACAGAGCAGCTTGGACCAGCCATGGTAGTTCTCTCTCAGCCTTTGCTTCCTACATACGCAGAGTAACAGGTTAGGCAATAGGGTCCTGATTACCTTATCATTATGATTACGATTCATTACGCCACTTGCGCCACCTGGTGCGCCAGCACCAACTGGCAGCAGCACAAGCTGCGCAGCCTAGTACATACCATTAATCATGTCGGTTGGCGAGTCTGCTGCTGCACACGCACCTCCCATCCTCAACCGAGGAGGTCACCCGCACACAAGCGAGCACGCAGAGCACGGGAGGGAAGGTCCGAAAGTCGTCCACGACTGGACCGTCCGGATCCACGCCAAGAAATACGAGCTGGGCCAAAGCTTTTCGGTGCTGGTCTTCCTGGGCGACGTCCCAGACGACGCGGCCCAGTGGCGCACCTGCGCCTCGTTCGTCGGGGCACACTCTGCGTTCGTGCATGCCGGTGGTGAGGCCGGCTATGGCTACGGCGGCGGCGGCGGCGGCGGGCGGGATTCCGTGACGGAGGGATTCGTGCACCTCAACAATACGATCGCGAAGCGATCCGGTCTTCCGTCTTTCGAGCCCAGCGCCGTCAGACCGTATTTGCGAGAGAATCTGAACTGGCGCGTCCAGGGGGTACGTGCCCTTTTACGCTCCTTTTTCTTTAGGGGGGGGACACTTGCTGACCACACACACTCTCCCTCTCGGTTTTCCAGAATGATCGAGCTGCGGTCGACTTTGAGCGACTCCCGTCTCTGGAGGTCATCGTCATATCGACCCCTTTGACTTACGAACCTGGTACTGTCTTCCCCATCCCCGGAGAGCAGGTGTATCATCGCGACATCACTCATGGCCGCCCGGGTGGGGCTCACCATGCACAGGCTTGAATGATCGAAAAGAGTGGGATATTTGTCACCCATGGTTCGTTGGGGCCTTGTACGATGTACGATAGTTGTCCCGTAGTTTGTCCGTCCGTCTGTAGTATGTCAGAATGCTTCCGAAGGCAATGTACACATGTACTGCGTCCAACCTTGAAGTTTTTCGCATTCTGCCGTGATCGCAGGCTGATGGGCAACTCTACGCTTCTCGGTACCTGTACCTCATTCCGATCACCGTGCATGCTCGACTTGCTCGATCAAAAGGTGGCTCTCGTACGTAGAACGTAAACGTAAAGCAACTGAATTATATAAAGCGTTACTTCATCAGGGCTATCGCTATCAGTACTAGTGCCCTCTCTCTTTGGCAGAACCCTGAGAGCACTGCCGCGGTGGTATCCATCATCTCACCCGCACGCGCGTCGATTCCCCGTTCGTTTCGTGGCATTCTCTCGAAACATACGACGAGGAGGATGCCTCACAGCAGCGGCCTGGGTGGGCCGCGTCCATCCCTGCGCATCGCCGTTGTCCAGTTCGCACCTCAGGTCTGTTGTGGATGCCATGCCCCGCCGAAAAACCCGTTTGACCTTATTTGGAACCGACCGCGGAAAAAGATAGGCCACGTTCAGGAGAATATCGAAAAGGCGAGAGGATTTTGCGAAAGGTGCGCGTTTCTTTCTTTCTTCCGAGTCCCAAGTCTCGGCTGTCGGCTTCCAAACCCAGCCCCAGCCATTCAATTTCACAAACGAACGTTGGGAACTACTACTGGAGCTGATTGTTTTTTTCCTTCATCAAGCCTAGTACCAGGCTCCGTCGACCTATTGTGTCTACCAGAAATGATATTCACCGTGAGAAGAAGAATAGACTATTTTTCCCCCACCCCCACCCCTTGGCTTGGCTGACAGCGTTTCTTTTGACGTCAACTCCGTTGCTGCGTGTGATGGGTGACGCGGTGACGGGGTAGGCTACGCCTTCGAGAGCGCGTCCGCGATACTGCCGTTCCTGGAGCACCCGCAGACGGGCGTCACGTCCGAGTTCTGCGCGTCCGTCGCGCGCAAGCTGCAGTGCCACGTCGCCGCAGGGTACCCCGAGCGTCTCGCACCGCACGAGGTGGAAAACGCACGCTGGAAGACGGGCGCGTGGTGGACGTCGTTGGCGCCAATAGCGCCGTCGTGTACGGGCCGGATGGCACGCTCGTCGGACATCATCGCAAGTCGCACCTGTTTTACATGGACATGCCGTGGGCAAAACCAGGTGGGTAGGCCAATTTGCCCTGCGCCCCCTTCCCCCCCTCCCCTCACAACCCCACCGCCTCCCCCCCACGTTCAATCACTCAATTCTCCACGATGACCGTTTTTTTCTCCTGACTTGCGAGCGAACGCGACTTTGTGATATTATTTTATTTTATGTTTTCCCTCCCTGACAAAGCTCCGGGTTCGCGACGTTTCATCTCCCCCGCCGCTGAACACGGTCACGCTCGCCATTTGCATGGATCTCAATCCACGATCGCCGTGGACGTTCGACGGCGGACCGTACGAAGTCGCCGACCATGTCTCAAGACGGGGAGCGGCTTGCTCATATTGTTGAACGCTTGGCTCGATTCCGAGGAGGAACGGGATAGAGAGGAGGACATTTCGACGTTGAACTATTGGCCATGATGTTGAGGCCTCTTTGGTATCGAATGGACGATGGTTCAAGGGCGGAGGCTGCGGACGCCCCAGAGATATTAGAAGACGTAGAAACTGCCGTTGTGGTTTGTAATCGCAGTGGGATTGAAAACGGTGAGCAATCCTTAAAATATAACGGGTCCCAAGGACGCGCTGACCGTTACGATCCCCGTAGAAGCAACGTTTGCAGGGAGTTCGGCGCTGTTTCATTTTCGGCAGAGCTATAAGAAACCTGTGTTACTCGACACATGAGCCGGCGTCAGGAAGGGGTGCGTGTGTGGACAGCTTGAGATGATGTTGTATGATTGTTTCGCAAAACGTACAATGGAGAACGAGAATAGCGAAAGCCCGCGTGCTCAAAGAAGGTCTAGTGTTGTGACCTCAGGGGGTGCCTTGAAATGGCTTGACATCGAGATCAGAGGTGGCGTTTGTTCCGTGACCAAAAAGCTTTGTTAAACTACTCTCCAAGGCACAGGTCCTACATCACACAATCAAGTTAATCAAGGGTCCATCGATGCACACCGTTGGAGGTGCTTTAGAAATCCGGCTCAAGAAACACAATACAAAGTATCCCCCACGTCATCATCGCCAAGTGTCATCAAGCGTGACGCTCCCACGCGCGGGCGTAGTGATAGCGTTATTAGGATCTGACTCCCATGTCACTTCACCGTTGAACTTGCGAATGTACTTGTATTGGATGTCTGTCTTGGCAGGGAGGATCACGGTGACTATTCATACATGTCAGATAAACGATAATATAAATGAGTGATCATGAGACGTACTGCTCCAGATCGGATATCTCTCGGGAGACAAAAGTAGCGCATTATCCGGCGACCAATTTTTGAGGGCGTCAACAGATCCAGCGAGGAAAATGTTCTCTAGGATGCCTCATCACGTGATGCCATAGCTGGGTACGGTGTTCACGTACCTCCAAACTGCGTAGTCGCATTCACATTAAAAGTAACGGAAACTTGCTGCCCAGGGTTCGGGACACATATTGAGGGTACGATCAGACCTGTCGCACCCCAGCTGGCCGGCTTGATGCCTGCATGCGCAGCGGCAGCAGTCAGGACAGAGGCGTAACTCCATGTAAGGTCGACCGCGCTCAACGGCTTGCCCGTGCTCTTGTCAAATTGTTCTGCCAGCCCACCGTCTGAAGGCGTATAGTTGGCAGCGATCCCGACGAAACCGTCCGCGAATGCTTTGACAGCGCTTGCGAGCTGCGAGTACTGAGAACTGTTCGAGGGGTAAGTGCTGGGGGAAATGGTGGGCGCAAATTGACGGAAAAAGTCAAGCGAGGTACTGGTCACATTGATTGCACCGACAAACTCCCACGTGAGGAGAGAATCGTATAATTGCTCTGCGACGGCAAACGTTGACAGGTACCAGGGCTGGAGACGTGTCAGCTGATTGATTCGTGGGGGCGCCAGTGGGAAAATGTGTACATACGTTTCCGTTGTAGTAGACATCCTCCGGGTACCGTCCGACCGCGACAGCTGACGTAGCGCCGATGCCCGAATTGATGGGATAAACAGAGCGGAAAGAGTCAACATAAACCTTCAGGTTGGACAATGCCTTGTCCGAGCACGGCTGAAAGGTAGTCGCATCGCACCCTGCGATGGGGTCCCATGTGTGAATCGAGGCAAGAATGGTGTTTGAATCCTTTCCGGACCGGCCACCTCCTGTGTTGGCCGTTATGTAGCCCCCATCTGGATTCCAATACGACTACGGCGCAAAGTGAGACTACGCCCAACAAAATAGGGACGACCGCGAGTACCTGGAGGAAACATAGGATATTGGCAGCTTGGGTTTTGTATGAATTAACAGAGGGGATATGTCCGATTTGGGCAGCCAGAGCCGAGCCCTGGCGAAGGGCTCTGTGTTGTACAGCTGTAGTATAGAAGGAAGACGAGTGTACTTCCTCCCAGAGGTCAAAACTACACAATCCTACTATAAGCGTATGAGCATTGTCATTCATGAGTGTACACACGTTGACTGGTTCCAGTTCTCCGCAACATAATCAAGGTCGAGTTGAATGACTGGCCACAAGGTGTTCGTAACGAAGCTGATGTTGCCGTTAGCCAAAAGCCAGTTCGCGTAAGTGATCAGCGTTGTCGCGCGTAGGGCGGGGCCATCTAGTGAAGATTGAGACCCAACCCCAAGTTCGCGATATCCATTTCATAAACGAACCTCGTTGAGGGCGACCCCATGAGTCCGTGAACGCACTGCCATCAATGTTGAATTTTGGTTCTCCGAGGCCACCTGTGGTGACTGTCCCACTAGGGTTGCACACCTGTTGCAGAGCGGCTTCGGCGGTAACAAACTTGTCAATCTGACCGTGCAACGAAGAATCTTGTCCGAGAGTGAATTGATCCACAATAACCTTGAATACAAGTGACGAATCGCGGACCCAATTGTACAAGTAGTTGGGATTGACGGTATTTGGACTGGCAATCACAATTCCGGACTGAAATGGGATAAATTCATGTGGTATCCTGGCGTTGTACGACATACGACACACCTTGGCACCTGATGATTTGGTTCCGTTCGGGCCGATGTTAGCAAGAAGACCAGCCTTGGCAATAGGCGACTCTGTTCCGAAGTACGAGTCTGCGTTGGCGGGTTGAGAGATGGCGCTGCCCACGAGTCCGATGACGCTGGCAAGACAGAGGATACGCATCTTAAGGGACGGTTTAGGACGTGCGTGAGCGCAGCGCGGATATCCATTCAATGGGAAATCGGATGTGAGCCCAGAGGCATATGCGAGCATGCGGGGAAGGACAGCAATCTGGGATGCATCGTGATACGATTCAGGCAGAGTCGTCAAATGGCCGAGGGTTCGCATGGTGATTCAAGTTCTGCGATAGACGAGCAGCGCGGCCAGGGCTGACTGCTCTCGATAAGATGGCCTTCACTTGTACCGACTGCACGCACGTGCTGTCGAGATGGCGGAGATCAGGTAGTTCCTTATCTGCGCAAATTAGCGGACGGGCGTACCCCGCTGTTGGGGGGTTGAGAGAGGGAGGGGTTGCAGAACCGCGGGGTGAGAAGATTGACACACGTTTTATATGCGGGTTTGGAATTCGAATTCGAACGATATGACATGATCACGTGAAGGGTTGAGAAGTGTTCTTGGCCGAGGGGATTATCGATTATCGTCGGTTCGGTATAAGTAGTAGGTAGTGGCGTTATGGGGGAGCGAATTTGTTCTGGGGCGCGGGGGCAGCGACGGGCCGGGGCTGGCTGGACAGGGCGAGAGCAGAGGGGCAAACAAGGTCCGCGTCGTCCATAACATGCAGCAGCCGTGACCATCGCCCCAACCCTTTCAGTCTGTCCCGCCCATTTGCGCTGTTGTACACCCATGTCACGATATCATATATCGCATATATTCATCCTGGCTTTAGCTCTACAGGCCCGTGCCAATCCTCTCTCCTTTCTATGGTCCCGCAAGGCGACAGCCACCTTGCAAGGCTTCCAGGACCAGTCTTGGCTTTGGGGTTGGGCATGGGGTCCTGACAGCACCGTCTCCATCGTCGATCGCTCCCCGCCGGTGACATTTCCCTCCAGGCCCGCAGGATTCGGCGCGGAGCTATCAGACCCGCTCTTGGGCTATGTCATCCCTTTGAACTCATTCACAGCCCCTTGTTCGAACAAGACGGCCATTTCCGACACGGACTCACCAAACCTCGGATGCCCTTCCCTGTGTAGTGAAGATCCGGACATTCCTGAACGCTTGGAACCCTGGATTGCCCTTGTGCAGCGTGGACATTGCCAGTTTGTGTCCAAGGCAAGAGAGGCACAGAGATTGGGCGCCAAGGCGATCGTCGTTGGTGGGGAAAACCCCGATATATCTGGGAGGCCAGACACTCTTGTGAACATGTTCAGCCCAGGTTCGTACTGTGGTTCGTATATACGTCCGTCCTATCTCACATGTTCCGCAAAGAGGACGCCTCGGACGTAACCATCGCCGCGACCTACATCAAGTATTCCAGTTATGCTGAACTGCACTCTTTCATTGCCACATCAAACACGTCTCAAGCTGGTCTCAAGACCGTTTCTTTACTCATCAGCTCAGAATTTTCTGCGTGGCAGTGGTACTCGTACGTCATCGGCGCTCCTGCCCTGCCTCACCCTTGCCTCACTCTAGCCACGTGTTTTCACAGGCCTATTCTCACCTTCCTGGCCATCCTCTTTATCCCTTCATCTCTCACCTTCCTTACCCTGGTTATTCACCGCATTCGAGCCGCTCATGCCGCCCAACGGGAACGTGCCCCCGAAGACGTAGTCAAGAGCCTGCCCTGGCGCGTATGGACCGGATCTGGTTGGGAGAAGCATGAGGGCACTCCCCTGGATAAGCCAGACGAAAATACTTTCTCACACTCTCCAGCAGACAACGTCGATGTTGAACTTGGGCAGAACCTTCCTCCAAACCCCACCACCTCGGCGCAAACCAATGAAGACGAGGATCCAGTGTGGTTTAATACCCAGGTCGAGTGTGCGATTTGTCTGGATGAGTTCGCCAAGGGCGACAGAGTGAGAGTCCTGCCTTGCAAGCACATCTTTCACCTAGATGAGGTAGACGAATGGCTGATCCAGCTAAAGAAGTTGGTGAGTTGAACGACTGCCAATGACGAATCGTCCTTTTGTTTTTTTGTGACAGCTTTTGACATGCGTGCGTCTAGTGCCCCATCTGCAAAGCAGACGTAACTTGCCCTCCCCGGTTAGTCCATCCGGGTCTTCCACAAGAACTCGGTCCATTCCCGGACTCTTCGCAACTATCACAGTCCTCCATTCCTTCGGAACGAACTCCGTTGCTTCAGGCCCCTACCCGTGCCCAGATTAATCACGACTCATGATGTCCGTGCCTCCGAATCCCTTGTACCAATGGTCTTAGTATACTTATATCTGGATCCTATGTATCTGAATCCTACCACATTTTGTCTTTTTGATCTAGATCCCACGGGTCTACATACCGCACTGTGAGGGTGCAGGATTCGCCATTGTCTTCCTCATCTATTATGGCGAGAGCACCCTGTGAGCCATTCAGGGGCCCTACAATACGAACACTCCCCAGAAATGCGCACAATTGGCACCCTTTTTTTTCTGCGCTGTCTCACTGCAGATCTCCCATCTACCAGGAGGCGTAGGGCTAGAAGGTCGCGGCGAACGTTGAGCGCCTATTCGTCTCCTAAGAACGTTAGGATTCCCGCCTGTTCCCTTTTAGCGCACCGCCAGCATCTGGGCATCAGCGCAGAGAGAACCGGAGAAGCGAAATGAAAGGGCGCGTCGTGTGTTATTGTTTTTGACCGGAACGATGTTGCCTTTAAGGGATGACGAAGTTGGCAAGAGCGCCTTTTGTAGAGTCCCAGATCCGTTGCCTAAACGTCGCGGTGCTGCATCCCCTGGGCTATTCACTTTTTCACTGCGTCACATTACAGTTTTTGATTTCCCCTTTTACTGACGGGCCCATTACAGGCTCATTGACTACGCCGCACCGTGATGCCGTAGTGGGAGAACAATTGGCGTCCTCCGGCGCGTGCTGAGGTAAACACTTCTCCCTTATTGTTCTGCACTGCTGCTTTTAGGCACATCCCCACACTTTTTCCCGCACGGGCTCACGTCGTTGTATGTGTGCTCAGGTGCAGGGAAGCGTGAACTTTAAGCCACGATGTCTCCCTCGTGTAGTACCAACTCGCAAGGGCCGGTATAAATCCATCACCACATTGTCCAATCGGGCCGCTACGCTCATCGTATCGACCTCTCTGTCTGACACTCACCAGTGACACCAGTGACAGCGATCGGATGAGGCGCAGGCAACCTTATTGAGTGACTTGTACAGGTTTGTGGCCGCTAGATTCAAATCTGGCCCCCGCCTTCCCGTGACAGAGTCCCTTCAAAAGAAAAGCCTGATTATTATTGTTTTTTCCCAAAGCTTAGCACTCGCGGGGGCGCCTACCAATCTTGATATCCCGCCTTGTCCGGGACCGGGACGAAACGAATTATCTGATTTCATTTATCGAGCCCTAATTCTTCTCGCTGGAAGATATAAACGCGCCCCGCCCGACTTGTTTCACGTCCCTTATCCGCTGATTTTTTTTATCCACCATGAACCCGACATCCCACACAAACACACACGAAAAGCGTCACAGTAAGTACTTGGATCTGGTATCAGATGTATAGTCGTTCAAGACTTCGCACTTCAGCGAAGCCATGCAGATTCTTCCAGAAGGGCACATGTCCCCTCTCTGCTGAACGCTGTGATTTCGCGCACGTGAAGATTCAGATACTGCCTGTCAGGTACTCGTCTGGCCATTTGAAGCCATTCCAGACAGGACAGTGCGATCACCGCGAGGCGCCCCAGCTGCCTGCGCCTGCGATTCCCATTGAGATTGGTAATCAATTTCAGGGCTCGGAAAATTCCAGCCGTTCCTAACGCCAATGTCTAGGGATCCCTAAGGCCGCTGCTCCTTACGGAGTTCCTGGAACTGAATCACACGCGTCGGACGACGCGGTTGCCATTGCTAAACGTACACATGTCCCCCCTCTCGGATTCTGCGGACGTTGACAGATTCTCCAGCTGCCGTGACTAAGGTACCTTACGGACCTAGGCTCTACGCGCGTCCTGCGGTGTCGGGTCGGCCGCCTGTGGCAAACGTGCCTTGCGCTGCGTCGGTATCCTCGGATGACATAGCGCAGCTTATCTTTCGAGGCGGAGATAGCTCTCCCACCTCTGACGTGCCCAGCCTATCCGATGGAGATTCCGATCCACCGTCCGCACCGTGCGAAGCCCCCGAACTCACGGAACGCTGGCCCAGCTTGCCACCTGTCGCGAGCCCGATGGTGTACTATAACCCGACACCTGGCTTCTTCTCCCCCGGTGCTCCCTTTGCGCACCCGACATACGGCGCATGGACGTCGCCTAGGCAGGTGACGCGCTCGGACTCGCGACGACACGGCATGTCGGCGAGAAAGTTGAAGGCACTGAAGAGTAAGATGACCCCTTTCTCACTGTACGTGGATACCCTTGGCTCACGTCCATTAAGCCAAGCAATGCAAGTTTTTCAAAAAGGATGGTCGCTGTCCCCAGGGTAACCTTTGTACATTGTGAGTCCACATCCTCGTGTCGTGGCCCCATTGCCGATCCTCGCGATTTACAGCATCCATGACTCGGTCGTTCAATCGGCACCCACATCTGAGCAGGAGTCGGATTCGGATAGCCCAGGTGACCCCTCACAATCTCCCTCTGAACCATGCTCCAACGGCGACGAAGACCGGGCACGAAATGTATTCCCCATCATGTGGAGAGTCATTGGCGGTGGTGTCATGATGGGCGGACAGAGTACGTCCAACCAAAACATGTAATAGTTGCATGCATGCAGACTTGTCTCCTAGGGGAAGTCTGCCCGCGCTCTAAGGATGGAGCTTGTCCAGATGGCGACGACTGTCCTTTTGTCCACCCATGGGAAGGTATGCCCGGTACACTTTCACGCGTCCACCCCATGCTCACTTCCCCTTTTCGGCAGGCGGGACAGATGACGTACAAGCGCCAGCTGAGCCAACCTACTCGCCGACCCCGACGCCCCGGGCCTCGCACTTTGCGCATGCGCAGATGCACGCTGCGGTGGGCGTGGGCGCAAATGAACCAGGTTCCCCGGTTCCAGAACTCATACCCGACATATCTCCGATAGCTGCACGTGGATGCAAGCCAGCATACATTTTGGGCGTCGGAGAAGACTTGCCACCTCGCCCCTACTCAACCCCGCCAAGGATAAGCAGTCGGGCAGAGGCAGCCTCCCCGATGACAACGTGTGTTGCGCGTTCCTAGATATGTCTTCGCGCTCGTCTGATGCTCATTGCTCGTAGGCACAATCCATGAACTACGTGGCGGATTCTTGGCATTGCTCTAGAATCCCCCCATTTTGGTCTCTGTTTTCCCGTCTTCGTCTTCATCCGCAGGCCTCCCTTGATCCCTTTAGACCTTTGGGCTCTAACTACCTGGGGATTTTGGATCGGTGCTCGCTTTCTTCTGCTGCTTTGTGTTTTCCAATCTATGATTATATGTTTGTCCCCCCCTGTCTATTTCTTGTTTCTTGGGATATATGGGGAGCAGAGAGGGACGAAATGGCCCCACATACAGTCCCTCTGTCGCGCTTCCTCGTTACTGCAACCGTGTTTTCTAATTCGTGTTTCTTGTATGTACCCGCCAAAAAAAAGGAAGAGGATGTGACATAATGAGTAACTAGGGGGTGACCCGTGAGAGGTGTAACTGAATGGATCGTGAAAGGCACGCGAACCGACATTTATTGATCATCAACAGAGGCAGTGGTCAGAAAGGGGGCCACTGCAGAAAGGGATGACGTGACAGTCGTGCAAGAATGGGGAATGGGTTGCGCGAACCATCGAAGCGGAACCAAGGCGCCTCGACGACTGAGACGAGGGCCCTCGCTGTTGCGTCTCACATCTCACACCTTGTCAGCGACGCGGAAGCACGGCTGCCCGTAACGCGTGAGAGCGTCGTCGCGAACGGTTCGAGCCAACGCACGGCATGCTAATGGCATCGCAGAGGGAATGGGAAAGTCGGCACACGCACGACTTAGAGACAGGTAGCACAATTACGAAGAGTGGAGACCAAATATGAAAATGAGACGTTCACGATCGCACGATCAGCCAATGAGAGGCAAGATGAGGCAAGATTTCTTTCGCCCCCAGTTCCTTTATATAGTAGACGATGAGCTTACAACAGCTGACAGTTGCATGCAGTTGGACATTACAGCGGATTCACTTAACCTTGGGGTGCGCCATTTTCAAGAAAAAAATCTCGGGTAATTTCGGCAAACTCTGTGACACCAGTACCTAACCCTACCCCCGGTTTGGATGGACCCCCCGCTCAGACAGTCACACATATCTCACCCATTTTTACTCAACCACTATGAAACTTCGTACATGTCATCTTGTAGCTTGCATGAATAGAATCCAACCATGTTTTTGATGGGAAATGCACTGAGTAGTGAGAATGAAAAAAGTTGGTTTGTCACACCTGCTGACCAAATGCCGTGTCGGAGTCCGACTATGTGTGACAAAAGTGGCAAGGTCACGATCATCTGGCATTTATCATATCTTACAGCGAGATCCAAAATGGATGACCTTCGTTTATTATACGTATCTTGCGGGCTTCCAAGATTTGACAGCTGAGTTCATAGTTAAGTAGTAGAGAAATTATTAGCGCCTATGTTGTCACACAAAATTCGAGGTTATCCAACAGTTATCATTGTTCCTCCCGCAAATTTTGAGTTATTGTCTAGTTATCCTGTTTCGTGCCTGTGAACTCCGTCCACCCGCTTTCATGGCTTCGTTTCCTCGTGACTTCATTCCCCTTTGGGCAACTCCGCTGGCCGAAATTCTCACGTTTTTTCACGTTTCACTATTCACGCATATTCTTGGGGAACGCGTGCTCACTGCCACGACGACACCCGGACGCTCCCCCTCGTTCTCGACTCCGTTGGGCCCGAAATCCTGAAGATTGGCCACACTGAGCTAGTGGCCTAGGATGGGAAGGTGAGTGGGCACTCATATTTTAGAACTGACTATGTGTGTGAGCAGGCTGTCTGCGACATCACCCGTGCCCTCGATTATAACCCCGGACCCCCTTGGCGACGCGACGCAACGGCCCCCTCCCCTCAAGACTTTGAGCTTTGAGGTCTGGGCGCCCGGACCTCGCTCCACTCGCTCGCCCTCGCCTCGCTTCAACCCTTATTTTCCCCTCTCCTCCCCCTCCCTCTCCCTCTCCCTTTATTATCTTTATCTTTTCATTTTCCACCTGCCTGCTGCGCTTCGTGCTCCACACATCCTATTCAAATTCCCAGTGACAAAAGTGAAAAAAGGTGGCCAACACTTTGCCCAGTCTTCATCCAGGCCAGCCCTCTCCAGTATCCACACCGCCTCGGTCGACCGTTGTTGTGCAGGCCAGTTGGCTTTGCACACGGCCTCGACCGTGCACAGTTACTGGACGACGAGCTTGGGCCCCAGCGGTTTGGAGCACGCCTCCGAGTCCGAGAGCGAGGTGACTGAGGCGCCGCAAATCCGTCGGCTCCGCACCCTCAAGATGCGCGCGAGCGGCTTCGCCTTCATGCGGGACGGCGGCCTTCCTCAGCAATGGGCCTGGTTCAACTGGTCAAAAGTCTTCTGGGTCCGCATGAGCGTGCACGCGACCATTCGACTTCATCGTGCAGCTGTGCCCTTTTTTTTCGCTCTGCTCTTTGCTACTTAGCACCGAAATTTTTCAAAAAGATTACATAAAATCTTTTTTTATTTATTACTGCGAATAATTTTTGTGCGAGAAAAAAGAACGGCATGAGCTGCCGATCTACATTTAACCTCAGCCTAAGCATGGAAATTTTTAAAAAGGATCAACCATTTTGGATCTCGCTGTATCACTGCTTCGTGCATACAGTTACTGGGGGGAACTCAGTCACGGAGTTTGCCGAAATTACCCGAGATTTTTTTCTTGAAAATGGCGCACCCCAAGGTTAAGTGAATCCGCTGTAATGCTTTTCTTGATCGGGTTCGCCCACTGGACCTGTTGTTGCTCTGGCCGTTGCCCGTTTCATACTGTGGCTAACCATTGTGACTGTCCGAACTTAGCCACTACGTCAACCGTGACCGCATCCCACTATAAATTGGTCAATGGACTTGTCCCCTGCTTCCCCCCACTGGAGCCATGGCGGTTACCGAAGGAAAACTCGACTTGTCTCTCCCGATGTCGTCCCTTATTCGCCAAACGACTGCGGCCGACCACCAGCGCGTGTCGAACAGCGAAGGTGCAGGGAGACTGCTCCGGGGTGAGCTCAACAAAGATGATTATGTTCGCTACCTCGCGATGTTGTGGCACGTCTACGAGTGCGTGGACACCCATCCGTGTTTCTCTCGGTGCCCTCGGCTCAGGCCGACGTCTCCGCCCCCAGCAGCACGCTCGAGAATGCGCTCGAGAGACACGCCTCGCATCCCGCGCTGATGCCCACGTACAACCCCCCGCTCCTCAGCCGCACCGCTTCCCTGCTCGCCGACATGTCTCACCTTCTTGGCGTGCCCGTCTCGCAGGTAAAGTCGCACCCGATATTTGCCGCCGTGTCGCGCGCGCCGCCAGAAGCGCTCGCCATCTACCTCGCTCGCTTGCGCTCCCTCGATGGCTCGCCGGATCCCGCGCCTTTGCTCGCGCACGCGTACGTCCGTTACATGGGCGATCTGTCTGGCGGCCAGAACATCCGCCGAGGCATAACTCGCGCATATCGTTTGGAAGACGAGGACGGCGCGGGCGTCTCATTCTACCGCTTCCAAAAGCTAGGCGGGGCCGGTGGCGGTGGTGGTGGCAGTGCCGGGCTCGGCGACATCCAGAGGATCAAAGAATGGTACCGCGATGGGATGGACGCTGGCGTGGGCGATGGTGACCAAGATCAGAAAGGTCAGTTAGCAGCTGCACTCTATTCACGATATCGTCCCCCCGTGCGGAGCTCGGACCAATCGCCTTTTGTTTTTCTTCGCAGTGGCGATCCTTGCCGAGGCAAACAAGGCGTTCGAGCTGAGCAGCGGGCTCTTCGAGGCCCCAAGCGGCGGCCTGGATATACCTACTTCTTCGTCTACCGCTTCTGTCCACCACCAAGTTGACCCTGCCGTGTCCCTCGCACTCGGCTTGTTGGGAGATTCACATAAAGCGCCTACAGAGATGATCCCACGACCCCCCGGTTTGTGGCGATCGGGCGAGCGGTTCTTCTCTAGTATCATGGGACCCATAATCGCATTGATTCTGATGCTCGGTCTGACCCCTTTGGTGCTTGCTCTCCTTGGGTTCATTTGTCAGACGTGGCTGGGACAAAGTCGCGGCAGTTAGTACACGGTGGAAGTAGACTTGTCCATTCAGATACTTGTTTGTATTGGACAGTCCATCGGCATGTTTTGTGTTTTGATTGGAAAGTGTCCCACGTTTAGGGTTAGGGTTATTGCTGGGGTTTGGCAAATCGGAAAGTGCCGGGCAGGTACCGGCCCAGCCCGAAACGAACTATCCTTGTTGCTTCAGTCCACATAGGTGGCCATTATTTCATTTTCTTTCTAGCATGGAAGAGAATC
>WTXF01000526.1:0-15926 GCA_022496215.1 Russula brevipes | reverse complement strand
ATATCTGCCAGCTCTTTTACAGTATTCCTCAAGACGTGTTTTTGCTTTCGTGTGGGCTGCGCGATTATGGTAGTAGTTACCTTCAGTTTCAGTCATCCTTTTCGGACCTGGGGTGTTTGTGATCGTGCATTAGTGGGCAACATTTCGTTACGGGACTTCGAAGAGGTCAGTGGTTGGAGAGGTGAAGGAAGAAGGTGTCACACTGCGGGGAATGCGATGGAGGTGCCCTGGATGGCATTCGGGGCTTGTTAACGGTTGGCTCTTTGGATTTGGCTTCAGGATCTGTCATTGGTGGGGGTGTTGGTTCTTGTTCAGGTTCTGGTTTTGACTCCGGCTCTGGCCATGGGATCAATACTAGATCATACCCGTTGTCGTATCGCTACATATGTGCTCTCGTTTCGATGCCGTGTTCCCCGTTCATTGCCGGATTCGGTTTACGGACTTGCATGGACACGCAGGTGGGAACTGTCATGAATATATTTGATCGGTAATGCGCCCCTTTGGAGTAACGACCTGGAGAAACCGAGGCCGCCCTATGGAAGGAACCGAGACGAGGTCGTCCTCGCGAAAAGTAAAACGATGGCGGGGGTCATCGTCAGCGAAACTCTTGATTCGTCATCAGCAAAAAGAAAATAGAGTTACACTGTAGTTATCGACAGGAACTCTACAGATGTACACAGGATGTCATAGTGAGATAAGGTATGAAAAAAGTAAGTAGATGCGCGCGTTTTCTCAGACGCATAGTTAAACTTTATGTCCCGGCATCCGCCTTGATGATGTCGGCCGCCTTTTCAGCGACGGCGACGACCGCAGCGGCGGGGTGCCCGCTGATCTGGTTCGGGAAGACGGAGGCGTCGACGACGCGGAGGCCATTGACACCGAACACGCGCAGGTGTGGGTCGACGACGCCCGTCTGCGGGGAGGCGCCAATGCGCGCGTCGACGTCTGCAGAGTACGTGTAAGCGCACAAAGCGCTCTCACCGGGAGGAAATGATTTGGCTACTCACGGGGTGGAACGCTGCGCTGCAGTGGCCGCGGATGTATTCTTTAATTTCCTCGTCCGTGATCTGAAATGCCCGCGTGGCGGCGAGTCAGCGTTAACGTCAGGAGGATAATGGGCCAGCGAGATGTGGAGCATCGTGCGTACTCGGTCGGGATCCGCGTCTCCCATATAGAAAAAGTCCTTTGTATCTGTTGACTCGGCCTTGGGTTCGAGGATGTTCTTCACACAGTCTGTGCGACCGACACGCATGGAAAACCGCACGCCGCGGACGAGGATGTTCATATCATTCTCTGAGGCAAAGAAACTGCAGTGGCGCATGTCAACGTATGCCGAGCGAGCGTGGGAATCACCGTACTTGGGATCAATAACAGGTTTATCATACACGCTCGATGACTGGACAGTTACAGTCCCTGAGCTCTCGGGTTTCAAAACCACGGGTCCCTGTACCACAAACACCCTCAGCTTCACATAACAAAAACTGTGGCTGTCGGTCTCACAAGCGTCGCGCCGTGAAGACCAGGTGGAGTCTTGATACCGAAGCCTCCAATGACCAAAGGGAACCAGACAATCTCGAGATCAGGGGTGTTGGGTCCAGCATTATTAGACCGAACTGGAACGTCACTCGAGGACTTTGTGCTATATGGGAGTCTACAGAAACAAATTCGTCAGCATAGTACCCACCAGAACGCCGACAGGCCCTCACTTCTCGTCGTCGACACGGATGAAGGCAGCACCCGGAGCAGAGAGGCCGGTCATTGGACCATTGCCGAAGACTAGCCATTGTAGCATCGCAAGAACCGCCTGAATGGGCGAGTTGAGGAAATCGAGCGTGTAGCCAGGTTTGCCGCGCAAGCAGATGGGACCAGATGAGATATGCTACGTACAGTGATCAAAAAGCATGAGAGAACATCTTAACTTGGGAGAGACCGCTCACGTCATAATAGTTCTTCCCAACCTGCGACAAGTCCTTGATCACTTTGATACCAACCTTCGACAGCTCGTCTTGGGGGCCGATGCCAGAGACAAGCAGGATGTGTGGAGTCGCAACAGTACCACCGCAGAGGATGACCTCGCGGTTAGCCCTGATGCGATACTTGGGAGATACAGGAGACTTGGATACTTCGACGCCGACCGCACGAGGTTCCAAACCAGATTCATCGAACAGGACTTTTTCAACTATGGTTGTGACGGCAACTGTGAGGTTGGGACGCCGAAGGACGCCGGGCGGCAAGTAAGCAATGGCGATAGAGTTGCCTGTGCTCGCTCAGTGATGTCCCGGAATAACGGAATGGTGCCGCTGAACCTACGTGATCCCTTGTCAGTGACGGAAAGGAATGTCGACACGCCCATCTGGCCCTTGGCTGTGTTGAAGTCGCTAACATAACATGGTATTTGTAATATGACGAGAGTCAAGAGAAGGGGCTCTTACTGGATACGCTTCACACCCAGCTCCTCGAAAGCATCAATCAGGACGTCGTGGATTGGCTAGAAAATCGAGTTATTGTTCCGAGAGACTACAACCGTCCAGCCATGCCAACACGTACCGGGCAATCGGCATATGTTGTCTTCCAGAGGCCATTGGAGCCATGTTCTGGAGATGCGACACCGGGATGGTTAGGATGCGGAGTATACTGCTCAGACTTGACGAAGTAGCTTCAGGGTACTGTTAGATTCACGGTCACGTGAACGAAGAGAATGCTCACGGCTCACTCACGGGTGCAAGTCGTGATAACTCCATCCGGTAGCACCTAAGCGCTCCCATTCATCAAAGTCTGACAGACACAGTCAGCCAAAATCGCGTCACCGCCACGTGCGGCTCACCCTCGGGAGAGCAGTGTTGGTATATTAGGGCATTGATAGAGCTGAGCGAAGGCCAGACTTGAGCACACATATAACAAACCTGCATGCGAAACAAGACCTACCTGCAACCTCCCAAAACCTTCCCACGCGGAACGTCATGTTGGCGACTGCCAGCGCGCAGCTGATCGCTTCGCAGTGACGGTTGTCAACGGACGATCACGTACTCCACCCACATGAAGAGACACGTACACCGTTTGGTAGTCCCAATCTATTGGTGTTTTCAAGATTTGCGGCCACGCAAGGGGTATACGCGTGAGGAATTCCTTCTCGTGACTAAACACATTGGCACCAGGTTTGAGGCCTAGTTCGGCACTGCATCTGTGGGAGGGTTGCACACCTATTCCCAGCTTCGATTAACAGGACTGTTACGTCTGGATCTTCTGAGAGACGCGATGCAAGCACTGAACCAGCGGTGCCTTGTAGCCGTATATGTCAGCGCTTGCAAGTCCCCCAGGTTAGGTGGAAGATGGCGCACCTCCTCCTACAATCACATAGTCGTATGATTTCCAGTTATTTCTGTCATCGTTTTCCTTGACCTCTGTCGCAAACGCATTTGGGTTTGTCAGGTAGGAATGGGAGGAGCCCATGGATTCAGCGGCAATGGCAGAACGCGAGTTGGAGGGTTAAGTACCGTTAAGTAGGTACGTTATTATGTAATACTAGTACAGAAATCGGCTAACGGGCTAACTTGTACATGTGCTTCTTTCTCTCCCTCCACATCATGCATCATGATCGAAGCTTGGGCGCCCGCGCCACTTGGCGCTGAAATTGGCTGCGCGATACGAGCTTGAGTACTGGTGGACTTGGGTGTGCGGGGGGTTAGCCCTGAAGGTGGGTACTATATGCATCATAGGATATCATGAAGCAGGCCAGGTTCTACGCTACATACAACAGAATGACCTGAGTACCTCGATGTTGGGGTAACCCAGCGTTAGCTATAATACCCGACTGCCGGGTGGACGTCCACCCATACCCATATGCATTTACAGTGGCCGCCCTACGCGGGATCCGATATATCATATATGCCCACCGCTGATGTATCATGTTACTGTAGTGGGCGTACACACCGGCAGTGAGAATTATCCTGCGAAAAAGCTGAGAGGATTGGGCATAATCAGTCTCCCTGACGATACAGTGCCTGTAGTTGCACCACTGCCACCAGGTCTCGAACCTTGGTACTTCTCGACTCTCCACACCGCACAACGACTCGGAATCATGATAGTCACCTAGTGAAATGAGAAGATGGCACACGAACGAGTTCGAGGAGAAAAGGGAGGATTTTGTGATGCTATTCTATGTGTAATCTAGCTACTTCTTATATACATTCTATACTACTAGTAGTACTGTATGTGCGATGTCCACAGGTGGCATTCAAGTCAGAACAATAAGGAATGGCCTTATTTCGAGCAGTGCATAGGGCTCTTGCTTACCGACGTCAGCGCCCGGGCTGCGCTTGCCCTATTCGTGAATATTCGTGGGCTGTATCTCTTATCCAAATGCCAGTCCATGTCAGGGAATGACGCCGCGGGTATCGATCGAATTCCAAATTCCCACCTTGATTCCCACAGTACGCCATGCAGACGCGGATCTACCAGCCACGCACGCAACCGATAATTCGGCCTGAGCAAGCATCGCCTGAGCTCCGCTATTCATTATATTGCTAGTCGACTCTCATATAAGGCATACCCCTGAAAAGGCATACTCTACAATAAGGAATAGTTTTTTTGCGACTCCCAACCTTGCTCCCAACTTCGTTTGCAGTTTTAAACTTACTCAGATAAGGCATACCTTGGGCTGACTCCCGAGGGGTATGCCTCATATGAGCAAAGGATATGAGAGTCAACTGTAGTACTAGTACAAACTCCAGTCGGTCAAGGATAGACGGCTTAGTTCCGTCCGGGCTCACGCCCACCATCTGGATCGAAACCTTTTCTATCGCAATGTACACATTCTAAATCAGCTCTCGGAGCATATTCTTGGGCTGTACTAGTACCACCATTGTGGCATGTACTCACCTCTAAACTTGAGATGTCTTACTGCATATCACATCAACCTCAGGCTATGTCCTATGCTAGCCATCCAAAGGCGTGCCTGGTGTTACGGTGACACAGGCGAGAACAGGTAATTGAACAAAAAAGTGTGGCTACGTCCGAGTCTTCGGTTGATCCTAAATCAATAAAAGCAGTGAGCGCGAAACCCTACTCGAGTGACGGCGTTCAACTACTTACTGTAGTATGATCGACCTTGCGTACGGCCGGCCGGGTCATCGGAGCTCAAAAACCTGATTTGAATTAAATTGATTTGATGTAGCCAAGTGGTGCACTGGTGGCCTGGTGCGCACATATAGCCGGGGAATGATTTCCTGCCTTATTGTCGCTTTTCTCACTACGGCCAACTCTCCACCAATAGTCCTGTCTCGGGTGGTCATGACTACATCCGCTTTTCCTTCCAATTTACGATCCGTCTTCGATGCTGCCTTAAATCAGTACAAAAGAAAGACGAAGAACGACCTTGTCGCACATCAACTCACCACCCAACTTGAAAACTGCAGCTCTCCCAGCGACATTTTGGCCCTGCTTGATGAACAGTATCACGTTCAAGAGTTTATTCGATCTCAGGGTGACACAGAGGGGTCTAAACAGTGGCTCAACGTAACTGCTAATGTCCTCTTTGCTTTTTCTGCGGCCGCTGGCGAGGGCGTTGGCCTGGTAAATTCCATGACGTTAACCTCTCGGCGCTCTGATACCGACTCTCTCAGGTGTTCTCGCCCGCAAAACTGATTTTTGCCGGCGTCGGGGTCCTTCTTGCAGTGAGTACCTCGCCGCGGCGTTTCTCAGGGCCTCCCTCTTACGCCGCTCTACCAGGCCGCCAGGGATGTTGGTGCGAGTCAAGATGCTCTTGTCGACCTCTTTGAGCGCATTGAAAACTTCTTCATGCGGTTGGAGACCTATGCTGAAGTGCCACCGAGTAGTGCCATGATGGACCTGATCGTAAAGATCCTGGCCGAAGTTCTAGGAATCCTTGCTATTGCAACAAAGGATGTTCAACAGCAGTCAGCAAGTGAATTGATCCCCATTTATCTGCGTATATATCGCACCTGATACATTTACATTCAACCCAGACAAATATCTGATGAAGTTGCGGGGGAGAACCGATATCGAAGACGCGCTGAAGAGACTGGACGATCTGACACGTGACGAGGCTCTAATGGCGACTGCGCAAATTCTGAAACTTGCGCATAGTGTTGACCACAAAATCAGGACCGTTATCGACGGTGCGTCAAGTATTTTTGGCTGAGGTAGTCATGAATATAAATGTGCGTGGTTAGATGGGAATGAAGCAAGAGACGCGGCAAGAGCAGCAGGGGTACTCGTTCAACAAATAGCGAGTAATACGAATGAAATAAGGCGTTCGTGGTCTATTAATACCGTCTCCTCGATCTTGTGGTTTAAATTTTCTTTCGCAGGGTGCCAATTGAGAGAGAGCCTTCGTAAATGGCTCTCTCCACCGGATCCATCCACGAACCATAATATTGCATGCGGTGCTCGCCAAAAGGGAACAGCAGCATGGTTCTTCCGAGGCGATATCTTCAGTGAATGGAAATCTACTCCTTCACTTCTTTGGATCCATGGAAAACGTTTGTCCCACCTTTTTGTTCGATAATACTTGATGGCTTCATGTCTTCATAGCTGGTTCGGGCAAGAGCATCCTCAGGTATGTGTGCTTGACTGCCCTCATCCAGGGTCACTGATTTTGTCGGTCAGTTCTGCAATCATAGAGGATATTGAAATCATATGCGAGGACGGTCAAGCTTTGATGGCATATTTTTATTTTGACTTTCGGGATAGTAAAAAACAAAGTTGGCGTGACTTAATCATTTCTCTTCTCATACAGATTTCTGCTCGTTCGGCCCCTCGTTGCGACATTCTATCGCGTCTATATTTCGCTCACGACAGCGGCGCGCGACAGCCGAGTGATAAGGTTTTGACACAATGCCTAACAAGGATGCTCACACTCCCGGATCAACTTCCAGTTTACCTCGTACTGGATGCCCTCGACGAGTGTCCTAACACTCTGGGAATTCCATCACCACGTGAACAGGTTCTCCAGCTCGTGAAGGACTTTGTTGCATTTCAAAATCTCCATGTCTGTGCTACAAGCCGCCCTGAAATTGACATACGAGAAGTGCTCGAACCGTTGACCTCTCTCCGAGTATCCCTTCACGACCAAAGTGGACAAAAGACAGACATTATGAAATATGTCAGGTCGGTCGTTTACTCGGATTCGGAGTCAATTATGAAGAGATGGAAGACCGAAGATAAAGAGTTTGTAGTTGAGATGCTGACTAAAAGAGCCGATGGGATGTAAGTTAGTCGCTTTACGCTCGTGATGTTTTGGTTAACTTTTCAAGCAGGTTTCGATGGGTATTTTGTCAGTTGCAAACTCTACGGCACTGTATTCCGCCCAGCGTCCGACGTACACTCAAGGAGTTACCAGAGACATTGGACGAGACATACGAGCGTATATTGAGGGAAATCAAGAAGCCGAATCGAGATCACGCTTGTCGTCTGTTGCGATGCCTTGTCGTGGCGATTCGGCCACTTCGGGTGGAGGAGCTCGCGGAAGTCCTGGCAGTTGACTTTGACGATACAGAAGGAATCCCGAGGTTGAACACCAGTTTGCGATGGGAAGACCAAGAATTAGCCCTTCTATCGTCATGTTCCAGCTTAATCACCGTTGTCCACACCTCTCATTCACGCCTTGTACAGTTCTCGCATTTCTCGGTCAAAGAATTTCTGACATCGCCTCGGCTCGATGCTCCAAGCCGGGATGTCTCATGTCATTATATCAATCTGAAATCTGCGCATACGATCATGGCACAAGCCTGTTTGGGCGTCTTGCTCCGTTTGGGCGCTCAGGGCGAAGACGATGAGGACGACAGCGCCTTCGGCTACTTTCCTCTCGCCCGGTATGCTGCTAAACACTGGGTGAGCCACGCGCAATTCAAGGATGTCTCGGCGAGGCTGCGGAAAGGGATGGAGTCTCTCTTTGACCCAGACAAGCCACATTTTGCGGCGTGGCTCCGATTGCACAATATGGATACCGAATACTACGTCCCTCTAACCCTTTCCATGTTCACCCGCTTCAGCGGCGGGTCAGAAGCGGTACCTCTATATTACGCGGCTCTCTATGGATTCCACGATCTCGCCGAACACCTCATTTCCAAGTACCCACAGCATGTGAACGCGAGGGGTGGCTACCATCTGACGCCGCTAGTGGCAGCATTGGCGACAGGACACTTTCAGACGGCACATGTGCTCCATAACAATGGTGCAGACATGAACGTCCGGGGCTTTTTCCAGAATACCCCACTGCATTCCGCGGCCTTTCATGGAGATCTCGAGATGGTTCAGCTATTTCTCGAGTACGACGCAGACATCACTGCTCGGAATATCAGTGGCTGGACTCCATTACACGCTGCATCCGAAAACGGACATCTCGACGTCGTCCGATTATTAATTGGGCACGGTGTAGATCCAAATACACGGATGAAGAACGGCTCAACCCCATTACACCGCGCGTCACAAAACGGAAGGACCGAGATTGTACGCGTGCTGCTGGGCTATGGCGTGGACGTAGAGGCGAAGGATGTCATGGGCAGGACCGCATTCCGGGTCGCTTCGACGGAGGGACATTACGATGTCATGAAATGGTTGTTAGGAGATTTTGCCAAGTACATATCGTAGCCTTTATAACCACTTTACGGGTACGTCAGTATCGGAACGCAGTTTTTTTTTACGTCGTTCATTGTAATTTCCTTCACGATCTATGGCGTACTTTATGGTACGTGATTGGCGATGCCTCGGTATGTATCAGAATGCATTCAGAGTCAAGGTCACATCTTATGATATCAATTGCAGACTCGAAAGGATTGCTTCGCCCATCCGGGGTAGACCGATTTGAGGACATGTAGGGTCAAGGCGAATACCTTCGACAGATTCAGCTCTATTACCAAATTGCAATGATTCGACGTACTGTATTTGGGATAAGCTGAGAGTCACGGCACTGTTAGAAGTAAAGGTAATAGGTGCCTCGAACGGGAAACAAGATATATAAAATGTCAAAATGGGCTGTGGGCCGTAAAGATATAAGTGCTGAGCGTGGGACCGGTATGAAAAGGGGACGGCACCAGTGAATCACAGATTCGCCCCCTGGCCTTCCCAACGACGGATAGCGATAGGTCGATCGGCGAGCCGTCGTGCGTCGACAAATGGTTGTATGGCTTCCTGGACAGGTTCAGGTATCACAGACCCTCCCAAGAAAAGATCGCGCAGGTTGGGTAACACTTCTGTGGCCCTTTCCCCGATGAGCTCCTGCAGTGCAAGTGCAATGAACGGCAGAAGACTCTCGGATACATAGAGACCCTGGATAGTGGTAAATGGCCGGAAGAGTTCGAGGACAAGGGTGGATTCTATGCCATCTACCCGTCGCCGCTCAAAGGAAAAATAGCCGGCGATGAGGTCAAGCCGTTCGACAAGAGAGAAGAGAGGCGAAAACTGGCCGCATACCATGGCCATTGAAGAACTCTGCCAATCTGTCCGGTCGTGCGCGATTCTGATTCTCAATGTTGAACCACGTGGCGGGATTTCAAGTAGGGTGGACCATGTGTCAAACGACATTCTGACTGCCTTTGACGGCTCGAGCTGTCTTGCGCGACCGATGAACTGTCTAAGATGTGGAATGTCAAAGACGAAATCCCTGTCAAGTGACATGTAGAGTTGGCTGAGCGCGGGGGTGTCGATACGGGCGACGAAGTCTTCCAAGTACTCGCTCACGCCTCCAAAGGAAAACTCAGCGAGAGCGGGAAGAACAACGCGTGCCTGTGGAGGCGGACTTGGTTGGTCAGGGCGAGATTGAGGCGGTTCGAATCCAAGCTGAAGTGATTCGAGCCTCTTCAAAGAGGACAAGCAGGCGACCATCGACTCGGGTGAAACGTACCCCGAACGAGGCATACGCTGAAGTGTAAGATCGACAAGGTCGCCGGCAGACAAAATTAGGTTCTGCACTGCCGGAAATGGAATGTTCTTCAGCTGGAGTGTTCGCAGACGTGGGGCGGATCCACCAACGACGGACAGAGATGGAAGACCCGAATAAAGCCGCAGGTATGTCAACTCTGGGAATGGCGCCTGCATTGCCGCAGCGAGCGTTTCCCATGCTCTTGGAAAATCGACGATGTTGATGTAACGCACACGGTCGGGATGCTCGAGCGCAGCAATGATGTTGTCCAGCCTCTTTCCGCGCACTCTCCACCAATGATAGTGATCGTAGATCTGTAAAGGCAAGGCTGGCCAGACATCCAGCATCGCCCTCACTGATCTATCTCCTCTGCAAAAAAATCGTAGATCCAGGCGGCGCGGTGATGCAAAAACGACGCTTCGCCACCTTCGGCACACGTGCACTAGCTTGTGCCATTTATCGGTGGTGTGAGGTTCGTATGGGTTGTTGTCGTTCAAATAAAAATCAAATATCATTAGGAGGGCATCATCTGGAAGATCGTCGATTGTTGCCTTGCCTACACCGCAGTAGTCAGATGCCATCGCAGACATTTTCACAGAAGACCTACATAAACCTCGAGGTCCATCGAACACCTCCTGGCGATGTGTCAAACGCTCCTCCATATTCAAGCCCTCGGAGGAACCATCAGTCTGGACAGCTTCTCGGGTATGGCTATGCAAAAACTTAGTTATTTCAGAGATGTGGCCAGTTACTTTCCCCAGACGCACTTGTGAGAGCTCATTGTGAGGACGCTGTGCTGAATGGCGTTGCGTTGCAAAGCAGGCGCAAAGAGCAAAGGGATCAGACGTAGTCACGAGAGTATACGTCAGGTGACATGTCGCAAATAATATTTGATAACCATGATAACCCCAAAATTGGCAATTTCACAGACGCGAATCTTTGCCCGGAACAAAAGATTTTTACAAGAAATGACCCCGACGCGCAAGCGAAAGCGCAGTCCGTCCGACGCAAAGGATCCTGATTCACTTTCTATTGAGATTTCAGGTCTGCCCGACACCCAAATTGGCCCGGTGCTTGGTCCGTGTGGTCATTTTCAAGTCGGTTCCCCGACCTCCGCTTATCTACTTTTTTGGTCACACAGCGAGCTTCCCGTCCCTCACCCCTCCAAAAAGCACCGCATTCAACGTCTCCGTGAGGGAACAAGATGAAGGACAGGAATTCGCAAGGCGCTCGAGCACAATCTCCGGGGAAACGGATGCGGTCGAATTCTCGGGCCCAACCGCTGGAACAGGGAGCAGGTGCGGCTCGCCGTCAGTTCCTTCCTGCGGCACCTCATGCACACGACTTCTGAGCGCAGATACTTCCTAGCACTCCATCGACCGGGGTCATCGAAACTCATTCTGCAGCCCACTCCGGTATATTCGATCTCTCGACAAGTTAAGGCACTTAAGAACTTCAAGCCTACTGAACCTGGCAGCTCGGAGCATTTCCAGGCACGTAGCATGTTGGGGAAGGTATTTGGGTCGAAAAAGGCCAAGGCGGCGATACATGCCCATGAGCGCAACAAGGTGGATGTAAGCGCAATGGAAGATGTGGCAGGCGCGTTGCAGGACCGGATAGAGGAGGGAACGGAGAACCTTCCAACGCAGGGTACGTCTTGTCTCTTTTCCCGCGTCAAATGCCTCGCTCACGCTCAACGGTGGCCAGAAAAAATGGAAGAATCAGTAAATGCTGCTCGTCTCATCCCCGCTTATAACGCAGATGCCGTGAAACCAGAAGATATCTATCCGCTGCACAACATCATCCCAGAGCCGGAATGGGCCGCCCTGGACAGCCTTCTCCCAAAGCTCAAAAATGCAGCAGATGACCGCGCAAGGGCACGCATCCTACCCAATGCTCGTAGCGATTGGTTGCGACTGCGTCTCATGCTCGCATTTTCCTCATCAAAACCCAAGTCCAAAATTATGTCTGTGCATTCATACGTCGTATTTCTTTCTCGCTCATAAGGAACAACCAGAAAGATGCTGATTTACGCGTCGGTGATGTTCGCGTTCCGCGGTGTAGCGGGGAGGAATGTCCCAGACAGAACTGCACTATTGGAGCGTCTGGCCCCTGCCCCGGAAGTTGTGGTCGATGGACTTCTTGCGCGCTTTACGGAGACGCCTAGAGGATCCGCGGTGTGCGTTAGTAAATGTCTGCGCGTTGTCTCGACTCATGTGTTGCATTCAGGGTCCGAATGACAAGCGACAATGAAACACGCCTTCTGACCCACCTATTCTCTCTTTGTTTAAAAGTCGATAATTACGCGACAGACACAGCATCGATCGCAGCTGATCTTAAAATATCTCCTACAAGGTACGACCTATTTTGAATGAACCGCTTTCTGATTCGCTGCAACTTTCGCTAAAGGGTAAACGATCTGTTTCGGTCACTCGGTAAGACGCGTTTATCCAACGTTACAACGATGGATCAACTGAATATTTATTTTAGGATGTACCGTTGGCAAGCTTTCTTCCCAGGATCTCAAGGGTCTTGGGCTGCCAGACACCGCGGGACAGGAGAAGCGCGCGATCCTCAAGGTACCACTCACTTTCCCAAAACCTAGGTTGAGAAGACGGGCGTGATGCCGTGATTGGTCGGTGGTGTTCGTTCTGTCGCGGCATGTATTGTTTCCAGGGTCGGATCGGAAAATCTAGGTCCCCGTCTCTGTGGCTTGTGGGTGATGGTAAGATTAAGTATGATATGGCCATATTTTTACAACCGCCTCAAATAGGAATATCACTGATTGATCCAAGTACGCCAATACAGCAATAGAGAACACCACATTAACCAGACAATCCAGAATAAAGTGAAAACATGCCGACCCTCACCCTAATTTGTCATGGAAGACCGACTCCTGCTGGTAATGTTTCGCATGATCCCGTTTTCTCAATGCCAACAAGACGAGCCGAGACGTGAGACACTCTTCTTTCGGTTGATGTGAACGTTATCGAAGCTCACAACATGATGGCAACGCCAGAGGTGACAACCAGACCCATCAGGTTCTATTCTTCCAAACCTTGAAGCTTCTCAACTATCTTAATAGGGGACCCCATCTTCATGGGAGCCGGGGTCCTAGCAAGTTGGAGCCATGGACAGTCCTCGGCGGCCATGCCACAGAGACAAGAGCAGCCACGGCCTTCCCAGGCAGTTTTGCCAGAATTTTCCATATCGCATGACGCACAAGCGCCAATCGTTTCGTTGTCTTGCACTTCCGAGCGACGGGCGAGGAATCAGGGACAACTTAAACGTCAGCCTTAAGCACCTTGAACTGTTCTGTGGCGCCGCGGTATTCAGCAAGCCAGCAGGCTGCAGCAGGGGGCTCAGAAAGAGGGACCTCGCAACTTGCAAGCAGGCAAGGTGATCCCAGATAGCTTCGTGTTTCACGATGCGGATACCTCCCGCAGACGGTAGAAAAGTAGCGACGTGAGCGCGCTCATATATACACCTGGACTCGGACCCAGGGGCGCCCAGGACGAGACATTGGGGTGCCTTATGCAGGACGATGAACGCCGGTAGCGAAGCGAAGGCTGTGATGAAGATCCACGTGGGGAAACGGAAATTAAAAAGAGATCCGCGACAGCTGCGATTTATGAGATTAAGTGTACATCGTACATACCTTTGCGAGCGTAAGGCATGTACATGGTTGGCTTATGGCACCACCTTGTCAGAGCGCACAGATCCAAAAAGAATTGCTTGTCAATCATTGCCCCTCAGATGATAATCTCAGATGCCGTGACAAAAGTGCTATCAAACGGAGCATACTCAGCATACGATACATGAACTAGGACTTCGGACTGGTGTCAAGGGAGAGCGTATATGCACGAAGACGAGGGCCATGGAGTCATATCTCCATCTCAGACCACCACCTAGCAGGAATGATAGTCTAGACTTGAACGGGCCTGATGCATGTTAGTCCAAATCATAGACAAAAACATTTGAACCATTACTGATACTGTGATAGGTACCCCAGTCCTTCTTGGAGTATCTCCGTCACAGGAAGGCTGTTGATGATCATGGCAAAGGATAGCACTTGTCCAAATGCCAGGTTGCTTTCCCCGGGAAGAATGAGATCCTTATTGCGTGTGATCTAAAGAACGTTACATGACTAAGATACTCTCAAGGATTAGTACCGAAATACGCACGAACAACTCGATCTCCGTCGTCAATCCAATCGCGGCCCTGTGACAAGCGATATCACCTGACAGGCAGGCGCATAGAGAGAAAGAAAACTCACCCAGCTAATGCTAACCTCGATGCTGCGATTATTGCCTGTTTATTCTTGATTTCAAATTTGCGACCGATCTGCTTCAAGAGCTTCGGACGTATCCAAAGAACGATACCGATAATGACAGATATCGTGACTACAACCACCGCAATGACTGTTGACGTCCGCATCCACGGAGCGGTGGCACTGACAGAGCCGAAATAGAACGTGACGAATTTGACATCTGCATTACATTCCGGGGTCGAACCAAAGGTCGCAGAATTAAGATAGACGTATGTCGACCAGACCGCCAGCACCGCCGCCATCGCGATGTGAACAATAGCCTCAGATCGGAACTGTACTTCGGATTGGCTGAATATTTCTGCGCATCGCGTCACCGGGCATGATCAGTAAACGGGGTGATAAGATTAATCACGCCAGCGTACCGATAACCCGAGGGACGTATTCCATGGTCGCGATGTAAAGGAGTAGCTGTGACACGAGAATGGCGTGATACAGGTCCAATCGGTTCTGGATGGTCTCGATGACGGCGGTGAAGATGAACCCAAGGCCCGTCAGGCCAACACTTTGATTGAGGCCATCTTGTAGCTTCTTTATCGTTTCCGTCATACCCTTACTTACCAACTGCGCCGGAAGGATCCTGATGCCGGACTTGATAAAAACCGTCGTGTAGAAACTAGCCCGAATCTACGAAGCGGTGGCGATGGTGCATGGGCGAATAGAATAAATTATGAATCGCATGCGCAACTCACCCCGATGCCGGAGATATCAGGGTTTGCAGGAATTCCTCGGCATACACTGCCCATGAGGATCTGGAAGTGGCGGTTGAGGCGTAGGAAACAGGACAAGGGGCGGCTTGACACGCGGGAAACACCACAAAGAACTGGAGCGAAGACGAGCGAAGACCGACCTCACACTAGGGGGAAAGACCGGGGCACGATGGACAATTGGGAAGTGTACAAGGAGAATGCATTTAAAGCGATACAGAATACGCGCTTCGCCGGCCGCGCAAGAATCAGGCGGATCGGGCTGTTAGTGCGTTGATGCGGAACCCGAGATGGTCTGGACCCGTCGCCGGTACATGTCGTTGCCGGGTAGAAGACGTGCAGTCGCACACCGAACATAGATTAGGAGAATGGGAAGGCGTGTAGTTCGGGCTATCTCGACTCTGAAGCTCAGGCTGTTGATGTCCGATGAGCCTGAAGGTGCCATTTTGTTAGGGCAGGCTGGTGCCAGGACAGACACAGACGACCAAGCCCAAATCCTTTTTGTAGGGGTGATAGCCTATCTCCGCCGCCGATTTCAACACTTTGATTTGGCGATGGAAGACTGCCCTTTTCTGGCACACCTACTGTATTGAAGGGGCCATGGCGAAGCAGTTGAGTTGAGACAGAATTGTGTTGTGGCGTAGGTACGGCCCGGTGACCGGTTGAGGAAACGGGAGACCGGGCCGCCGGGCACGTGCTATCTTGGAATTTTCGGCGCGTTGCTCAATCTCAAGCTCGGGCTCAGGCTCTGAGTGCACGGTCTGCGAAGGTGTCTGTAGAGGGCAATCACATTATCTGGCCCTGCTTAGGCATCCTTTCAAAGCTTAGGACATGCCGTCAAGTCTCGCTACTCAATTAGCTCAAGGCGCATCCCTCAATTCTGCCCTCCTTGTGGACCGGGCACGACGCAAGCCCACCCAGTCGTACCTCTTCACTGGACGTGACGCGGACAAACACGACCTCGAATCGATACATGCGCTTGCTTTGAATACCTTTATCCAGCTTCGTCAAT